>JAWDJE010000002.1:114462500-114700000 GCA_035047345.1 Bradypodion ventrale | reverse complement strand
AACTAAGGTAATACGGTATACTCTCACACACATATCTTCAGCCTTTTTCCATTTCAAGGTAGCTTCCTAACACTTACTATGGTTTCTGTTGTTGTTTTCTTCATTTCACTCCTTCCACCCTCTTCACCTGCCCCATAAGTAGCAACCACTGCAAAGCCTTTTTTTCTCCTACTCTGCTCTTCTGGCTAAGGGTTAGTTGTGTTTCTCTAGGGTCTCTTCAGAAGTCTGCTGTACCTCCCTCCCTCCACGGTTTTGTATATTTTATAAGCCATTGGAAAGTGCATTTTATCATCAACGTTCTTTGTACGGACACAGAAAATTTCATTTTTCTATGGCAAGAAGAAAGTCCTCACACACCAGTAGTGTGTTGGACCAAGATGTTTCTTCATTAACCCTATGGGTTTATGCAATATTTCAGCCTGGGATAAATCATTTGCATTTTGGAGAGTGAGTGAGAGGGTAGTTTGTTTGTTTTGTGATTTTATAAGTTCAGAAATAATGTAGGAAGCTCTGATGGGGACCTATTTGTCAAGTGCTTTCATGTTTGGATAGGCATAATGAGTTTTGCTTTTAAAACAAGCATGGTTGTCTTAAATTTAAAATTATGTTGCAAACATGGAGAGGTTTTTCTCTTATTGGATATAAAAATCTTGAATGTTTACTGCTCTGATGTAAATGGAACTTGGGAGATGGGGCTTTCAAGAGTTTTTGCTCTTCTGGGAAAGAATATGGTTTTAGCATTACAACAGCATAACTCAAAACAGAAATTAGACAAAGATATCCTCCTCTGAAAATAATCATTCACATAAAGCTGCTTTTAAGGAAGGCTGCTTATTCTATCACAATGTTCTTAAATTAAACCTCCATAGATATACAGTACAGTACTGTGCTGATATTTCAGATGTGAAATTGATAGTCTGGTTGGTGCCTTTAAATTCAGCTATCAGATTTCCCCCTAGTAAATTGCTGTAAACATCAGATATGATCTCTACAAGGTGTGTTTAAGAACTAAGTCCTGTAGTTTTTGCAAAGAGAAGGAGACAGGTGTAATTGGATATGCTTTCTAGTATTGTAGTGTGTTATCACTTGTGTAGGTATGATAAGTACTTTAAATTCAGGGTGATATGTGATTTGTGCATATCCTTAAATATCAAGAGGTTCATTTGAGTAGAAAGCTCCTGTTTTTATTAAAGATGTCACTGAGAAATTGAAGCTTGTGTAGGCTCTGTCAGGAATAGCACTTTAAAAAGATGCATTGCTGGGAATTCTAGATTTCAATCCATTGTGTTCCAAAATTGCCTTTTTATTTCCTCCACCTAAGTGCTTTTAATTGCTACTAGTTATGTGGGCTCCTCATTTTATTGTAGCTATTAAATGACTAGTTATGTCCACATAATGATCGGACGGTGTGTATGTGTATGAAAGAGAGAGTACATCATCTTATTTTCTCTGCAGGCATTGACAATATAGCTGTGCATTTGTATTTAGAACCATAGTGAAATCTCTTTCTCTCAAATTAAACCACGTTCTGATTCTGTACATGAATTGTGTTGGTAGTAGAACTTCCTAAGCTGAAAAGTAGGGAGTACCTCTTTGTCTGCTACTGTGCTAAGCCACTAGGGGCCTGTATAAACTGCTCTTACAAAGCAAATACATATCATTGTACAGCATATTCTCATGCTTTTGCTAGAAGAACATTTTTATGTCAATACCCAGTGCTGTTGAAGTCAACCTTTTATTCATTATGAATTGGCGAGGCTAGGACTTTTCTAATTTTTTTGTCCTGTCTCCCACTGGAAATTTAAGTGGGATCTCGAGAATACCATTTCTTCTCTATGGTTGAGGAATGGGTACTGCCTGCAAGATGATCATTTGAGTAAATGGGGGTCTTGATATAGTTCATCTTTAGTCCTGTGACTAATGTTATGAGGCAGTTTCCCCCCTCTTTCCTTAAGAAGCAGCATGAGAAGGTTAAGTAGTAAGATTCATGGTTATTGTAGAATTGGCACTGTTTGCCAGGTACTAATGTAGAGGTTAAAAATGAACTGGAGAGCATTACCCTAAAGAAGCGCGATTTCTGTGAGAATTGAGTGTACTGTATATTTAAACTGCCATTGTGAAGTACGGAGATTCCAAAGTTATATTTGGAGATTAGTTAATATTTAAAGTATCTGGACGGAAGATGCAGTATACATTTTTGCATATACTGTATGCACACATTTGAAATGAACCAGTCATGGCATTCCTGATAGACACAACGGCAATAAGGTCGAGCATTTCAAAATAGATTTTCATTTTTTTTTCAGATTGACAAGGCAGACCATTTGTATTGGGGAACACCTGAAATTTTTGCATATTGAATTCCAATAAGCTATTTGAAAAAATGTATTAAAGATAATTCAGGAGTCTGTATGGTTCCAAAATCGAGAGTACAACTCTACTATACTCCTTGCGTGTGAATTATCTAAGAATATATTTTAAAATTTGTATGTGTGATCTGTAATCATTTTCCTTGGATACTTTGGTTTTGTATCAAATTGTAAATATATATTCCTGGAGCACAGATTCTGTGTTCATGTTTCCAATATTGCTACTGTGACAAGAATCCATCTGAAGTACATTTTTTTTTTCAAATCCATATTGTGCTGTCTGTTAAAAACTTGAGTTTTTAACTTCATATACAAAATGCAGATTGCAATATGCAGTATTTGCAATTGAAAATATTTTGAGTATTAACTTGACTTTAGATATTGTTGACAAATGTGGCAATTAATATGACTTCTCATATTTTTTAATGATTATCACCTGAGGAGGTAGAAATTGTTTTTGGTTCATATGATCAAGTCATTCAGATTGTCAGTGAATTGAATTATACAACTCCTTTGCTATCTTTCTAGTTCTGCTTCTGGCAAAACCTAATATATTTTACACTTGAAAATAAACTCAGACTTTTCATAGGTTGAGGGGTGGGTGGATTCTTAATTTATTTGGGTTTCGTGTTACAGGAACCTCCTTATGAATGTGTAGTAGCAACTGACAGCCTGGAGGCAAATCCATGCTTATAATATTATTTCATAAGCCATCAGTGATTTGCCAAGTGGGAGCAAAGGCAAATGAATTATTTTCTCTGCAATCTATTCACTGAAAGCTTCTTTATAACACATCAGCTGAAAAAAATCTGATGGTGTAGAAGATTATTGCTGGAAAGTGCTTTGCCTTTGAATTCATTTTGTTTGAATTCATGTTGTTGAGCTGTACTCTGTTTATAGGGGGATCTGAGTTTATCTCATCCCATACTTTGTAGAAGGTATGTTTTCCAAAGCATATTGTCTCCGCGATAATACCATACAGCTCTGTCTAAACATTGACATCTCTTATTAAATCATGGACATTATGAAAAGCTTTTGTGTAAAGACAAGATCTGTAAATTCTATGGGGGTTTTCTGTTCAGAATATATATAGCAAATATTGCTATAATAAGTATTTTTACTTTATTTTGAAGAACATTTTTTTCCTATTTGGCATGTATTAAAATCATATGTGTAAGTCGATCTCCAGCATAGGAGAGTCATCTATGGGCATCTGGTCCAAGTCATGCCCTGAGGCAGGATATTTCATACACTTAATATATGCCTAACAGATGACTCCATAACTTCCCCATGCAGATTAGAAAAGGTGTCTTTATATGTAAAGGTTCCATACTATATTCAGAAATAGTACATGGTGATAGCTTGTCTTGCATAAATATTAATCAACTTTTAAGATTTTTTAAAAAATAATAAAAGGTTAAATATTATGCTTAAATGAATATAACAGTTAAAATAGGAGTGATTTTGTAAAATTACCATTGCATCAACACCACCATTTCATTACAAACTCTCTTAAGAAACGATATTTGTGTTCATCTGCTTGCAAAATACAATGGCTTTCAGAGTACTGCATTTCTTTGATCATTTCACAAAAATGATGGAACTCTGGATTGATTCCTACATTGCACTTTTGCTTGATGATTTGCTTGATGATAAACAGATGATTTCAGATTGATACTGAAAGATGATATTTAATTTGGGTGATAGGAGATTGTGCTTTTTCGTGAACAGTGAAAATGCAGGTCTTTTAATCAACAGATCAGCAAACATGGTTAAAGTTGTTTGGTACATATTTCCCTCAATAAATAATGTATTCAGTGTATTATATGAAGTAGAGCAAGAAAATGTGGTAATCCCCAAGCTGGGTTCTTTAAAGCTTTTGGAGACATATTTTGAAGTTCAGGAACTGATGTGCGTAATAAGAATTTGTAGTTGGCCAAACCTCCTATCTTCTCATGCTAACTGATGGCTGAGTCTTGCTGTTAAAAGATTACAAATAAGTAAGAAGATACGGAGGGTTTTTCTTATTTTTTCCATCATATTTGTTACTGTCCTTTCTCCTTTTATTATTATCAATTAGACATCAATCCATTATTGTCTTTTTTAATGAATATTGTAACTTGGGCCATGCAAGTACTTTTTATCTTTATCTGAATAAAGAATGAAAGCAGTTGTAAAATTTGGAGAAACTGAGTACTGTGTAGCCCAATGCCCACAATGTCCAATGAGGGTTTAAGGCATTTAGCAGTGTAATTTATAATCTTATCATATATTGCTTAGTATGGAATAAGTTCCACTGTAAAGCAGTTTCATGTTTGTGACTTGACAGTATTGAAATGTTTCTTTTGACAGATTTGAAAGATAAATACTAGTTTTAAAAAGAATAAATAATGCAGATCAAAATTAAGAGCAGAAATTAAAATGGAAATTCCTTAGATTCATTTTTTATTGTTTGAATAAAGCAAATTAAGCTTTGAAAGCTGCTTAACTGTTGTCTAGTGCAGCTGTCCCCTGAAAGATTAGGTTTCAGGAGCAATGATGGATGTTGGATGCCTGTAGCCAGTTGTGGGGTTTGCTCTGAGGTCAGTAGTACTGATGGAAGATAGGAATTTATAGCCTTCTGTCTCGATGCCAGCTGAACCAGTAGCATTTCTTAGAGGAGAAAAAAATTAGACTAGACACATGCAATATTGATCTAATATTCCAGTCTAGTTCAGAAAACCATTTATTTTACAGGTAAAAATACATATAATTATGGCTCTTATGATCATTCTCCCTCCCCCTTGATATTTACATAACCCCCCCCCCCCCAAATTAACATTGCTAAGCATCATACAATATACATTTTATGGGTATAGTTTCAACAGGAGTATTGAATTTTAAATGTTTAACATTCTTTATAACAACGCAAGTTACTGATGTTCAGAATTTGCAGTGAAATGGCACTGTACAAAACCACATAATATATGCATTATAATCGTATAGGAAAAGGTCATTACGACAGTGTCTTAAAGTATGCCAATTCGCGACACATTTTTAACATACCAATATATGTAATGCTGTATATATTACAGTGGAAATTATTGTTTGGTGAATTTTCAGAAAATATCACAGAGAAGATAATACCCGTCTATTGTTATTGGAAACGTTATTGTTTCTTGCCATTTGAAGTTAATTGATATCATTTTAGCAGATGGTAGGAACCACAGAAAGCAAGTACAGTATCTCTACATCAAAAGGAAGTGCCTGACTTTGATAAATTGTTTCTTAAATTCCAATAAGAAAGGCGATCAGAAACATTCCTAGAAAAGCAACATCTTTAGAGGCTTAGTCCATCAGGGATATGTATATGGAATAACAGCAAGTAGACTTGAATTCTACATCATTGGACAGTCAGCAAATTTTTTTTGTGTGTGTGTGTGTGTGTGTGTGTGTGTGTGTGTGTGTGTGTTTGTGTTAACGTTGTGGAAAACTGAAGTCAGTTAATGTATTTGTGTGTGGGTACATATATTGCCCAATGCTGCAGAATATGCATTATTGAGGTTTGGTCTTCCAGGGAGGGCCAGTTCAAGGGTTACGTGACACCTAGTAAAGTGCCATTTGGTGAAACCCTTGTATGGTATTGTCCTCCATCATTTACCTTTCAGTGATGTGGGGCAGGGACCTAACTATTGTTACAGGGAGGTATAAACCATGTGGCATTTTAATTGCCCCCAATTCCTTTATCTTAGTTAGAATATTTAGGGCACTTTGTTTTAACGTTTAAATTCTCTTCAGAGCTCCAGAGTGATGAAGATTTGGCTCTAATTGGTATGGTGGGTAATCCATAGGCCACTTGGCACTGAGGGGGTGGGGGTCATAACAGGGCCTAAGGATGGTTTGTGCTGTTGTCACCTCTAACATTAGTTCTGAATTGCAATAGTGCAACCAAATTTAGTATTACTCCTCATAATTAAGAGGAGTTAAATAAACTGTGCATTAATTAGGAGCTGGTCGTGTCCACTGAAGACACTGTAGTAAAACTTAAGTGTTCCTTGCCTTTGTTCTTCCCTGATATTATGAGTTGAATGAACTTCTATCTGTTTTTCTTGCCATTATAGTATCTTGTTTCTTAATATTGACATGTTACAAATTCTTCTGCTGTCAACATGCTTAGAGAGGACCTGGCCCCCTCCCATGGCCAGGGAGGATGAGGAGCCACCGCCAACCACTGGGCCCTATCAACATTTGGGTGGTGCCTTGGTGTGGTTCGTGCTGAACTGTTTGGACTTTTATTATTACTTTTATTGTTGCTATTATTGGATCTTTAAATTTTTAAATGAATGATTTTGTTTTTCTCTGTTGTAATGTTATTGCTCTATTGTATTGTAATGCTCTATTGTATTGTAATGCTCTGTAGTTTTTGTTAGCCTCCCTGAGTTGTGCAAGTGAGTGGGCGGCATACAAATTAAACATGATGATGATGACGACGACTGCCTGGCCTTGTCCCTTCCATCATTTCATTCTTCAAAGTGTCAACATTAGGTCCAAACATGAACTTATTTGTGTAGATTCCATTTGTGAACAAGAATTCAGATTTCCCGGTGTTTATCCTTCCTTGTAGAGCCTACCTGTGTGCAGGAATCCTTTCTCTTTAGATCCGGTACTAAAAAATTGCAGAATGGGGTGATGGTGGGGCGCGTCCAAATCAGTTCACAGTGCTGCCATTTAGAATGCTGGAATAGAACTTCACTTTTCTTGGTTTGGTGGGGTGGGGGGGGGGAGAGTTAGGAAATGGATTGCATGTAAATATCACCCTCATTTTTATACCACTAAACAGTTTCCTGCATTCTACTGTGTTTAGAGATGTTCTATCACATTTTTGTCAGAAAACCATTGCTTCAAATGTAAAAAAGTTGACTTTAATACTCTTAGTATTCTGTCAAGGTGTATGTTAAGAGGTGGTATTTGAAAATGTGAACGCTTTATCTACATTCATCTGTGTTTATATGATTTGGGTATTGTCATATACATGGTATGGTGGCCCTGAGATTTCTTCAGTTTCCACCCGTTTTTAAAGTGGAAATACTGTGTATCTTAATTTTTTAAAAATACTAATAATAGAGATTGCTTTTTTCAGATCTGTGGCAAATGTTTCTTAAGAAACCTCTGTAACACATTGGTGTTGCAATCTATTTTGTGTAAATTTTGTAGAAAAATGTTTGTGTCAGCCAATGAAGAAAAAAGGAAATGCCTTTTACAATTTTTACTTTATTGATAACAGTATTTTCTTGGTATAACATAGAGACCAGTCCTATAAAAGAGAGGGCTGGATATACCATATTATAGTGAATTATCAAGCTTTTAAATTTGCCAGCTCATTTCTGAATTGGAAGATTTCCCATCCCTGTAATTCTTCTGGGATGAGTTAAAATTTTATTTCAGCTTGCCTGGTAAGAATTTACCAAAAATTGCAATATCTTAAATAATCAAGATGAAAAGTACTTGAGATTTTTTAAAAAAAACCCCCATGAGCATGGGAGAGACTAAAACTAACAGATCGGTCTATTTTGTTAAAAGTTTGGGTTTGAATCTGCCACTTCTTCTCACTCATTTCCAGAGGCTCCTGATCTTTACCATCTGTATGACAGACAGGTGTAGTGTGGTCTTCTGCATACTGAGAATAGACACACCTGTTGATTTTCGCCAATGCAGATGATAGAGAATTTCTTTTTAATTCATTCAGCAGATTTTTGAATAATTTAAGTTTGAGACAGAATGAACTTGAGCTCTTAAAAACACGAATGAGGTAGAAGGTAAAATGAATGGATATTTTTTCCTATTATGAAGAAACGAGGAGCCTCGTTGCCTAATATGCTGTAGTGGCGGAGACAGACACCACGCAGCATGAGAAGGAACTACTACTACTACTACTACTACTACTACTACTACTACTACTACTACTACTACTACTACTACTACTACTACTACTACTTCATATTCATAGGCTGTCAAATATATGCCCATGCATCTATTCCTTCATTTGTGTACCTAGTTGTCTTATTGTTATTATTTTTTTTAAAAAAATATTCTTTTAAAAAGTACATGATATACAATCACTGGTGAAAGCATCTTTATCAGAGGAACCATAATAGAAAGCTTCTCGCTCCTTATTCAGGATTTTGTACCTTTATTGTCTCTTTTAGAAGAAGGGATTTTGGTGCAGCAGTGCTTGAATATGCAAGGGTACATATGAACCCTGTTCCCGTCACCTGTAATAGAAACATATTGGATCAATTATTGCTTTAAACAATTATTTTAAAATGATGTGTCTGACCTGCAAAGTTTTTTTTAAAAATTAACCTTTATTTCTTTCCTTTTCAATAATACATGAGTGGGAGTATTGTTTACTCTTCATTTGAGTAAAGCAATAGATCTGTTGTCATACTTTCATTGAGAGTGTACTTTTATTGGCCATGTCAACTTTGCTCTCACTCTTGTATCATCTTTTGTAGGTCATTTGCCATGTGTCAGTGATGTTCCCTAGGATCTCTAACACATTTAATTGAAAGAACAATCCTGTTGAACTTCTAACAAAAGCTTTCCTTGTTTTCAAAATGTTAACTAATGATTGGTATAAATAGCTGTGGAAAGAAGGGGTCCTTTTAAATGCTTAATACTGTAGTATCTTTCTTCCAGGTTCTCTCTCATTCTTTTTTATGTTAACCCTAGTCAGCTGAGAATGATTGGGAGAAAGGAAGAATGGATGAAGATGTAAACACTAAATGTTACTTTTGGTAATCCCCTGGAGGGGAAATAAGAATTCATTAATTTGCTATGGGAGGGGGAGAGCATATGTTCCTCAGATGTTGTTTGGAACTCCCCAGCCAGTATAGCAGGTGACAGCGGTTGGTAGTGTTGCAGTGCCATCCATTTTCTAAAAATTGCAAGGCTAAATATGAATTAAGCTAATCTTATAAATTGGGAGACATCTGTATGTTTATCAAAGATAAACTCTATGAAATGCTTGCACAGGCTAACATGGTTACTACGTGTTTCAAAAAAATCTGACATGTAGAAAATACAGATGTTGCAATGATACTTTTCAGCAGAAATGTGTAATGTTTTCTCTACACACTTCCCTGTACATAAAGCTCTAGGAACATTGTATGGGGCATAGTCCTTGGGCACTATAAGATGTTTGTTAAATGATGTTATTTGATGTGTGAATTTACCCACACATTATATACTAGGTGCAAAAAACACCAATGTAACATCAATGTTTCTTATGGAAACTGTACGCATCTCTCAAAGCTTCCTTAAAATGTAAAGTCTGTAAAGTCTTGGCTACCTGGCAATAATAAATAAGCAGAGGTGTATGTGTGTGTGTGTGTGTGTGTGTGTGTGTGTGTGTGTGAGAGAGAGAGAGAGAGAGAGAGAGAGAGAGAGAATATTTGCCTGATATATCATAAATATGGTAAGATTTCTGTTGTAATTTGCAATGCAATACTTTATAACACATCACTAATATTATTTATTTAGTATTTCTGTTTTCAGTGCAAATATTTCAAGAGAAGCATACAACTGGTCTGATGGGGTAGAGTGAGGCTAGTATACTAGCTTGCCTTAGGCCGTCTAGTGAGCTCATGGAGCAGACATGATTTGAACTTGGCATTTTCTTATTCTCAGCTCAGTCTCTTGGTTGCTTATGAAACATTGGCTTATAATTTGGTATATCCATAAATGCAGAAAAATTACATTGCTACAAAAATGGTTGGTGGCATTTTTGTGTAAATAGAAAGAACCCATTATATATTATAGTAAACAAAGAGACCTAAAGTACAGCACAATCCCTGGTAGTGCAGTTATGTTGGATTATAGTGGTGCAGGGTTGTGGAACCAGTTTTTTTAAAAATAAATTTTTATTGACACATCATAATTACAACATAAATACTTTAAAAGGAAACAAATATACATTTAGAACTTGTTAAAATGAGACAAAAATAAAATAAATAAATAAAGGGACTTGCCCTGTCCCAGAGAAAAATTGCACTGCTATATCGCCCTTTGTTGATTTTCTATTCATTGTCTCGGGATTGGGATCCCAACACCCGTGATTGCATTAAATCTGCAGTGTGTTTTGATGAGCACCATATATTCACATCTTCCAAAACTGGATCATGTCAGGACCGGGTTTGACTCCTTTTTCGTTGGTTAATGCATACTGTACAAATGGTTCCCAAATTTCCCAAAAGGTAATTTTAACCTTTAGTCCTTGTTTTAACCTTAATTCAATAGTTAATCTTTCGTTCAATGAAACCAGTTTCTTAACTAGCTGCAGAACTGAATGCACATATTGTTGCATAGCCACCTGCCCAAGTGTGCTAGATGTGACCTTTGTACTAGCTCTGGAAATGTGCAAGTGCTAAAGCAGTGGTTAATGCAGCAATATCATGCAACAATATCATTTGATATAGGCCAGGACTAAATCCAAGTGTAGGCCTGTGCAATTCGACCGCTGGAAGCTAAATTTTCTGCTTTTCCTCCCCACAAAATCTTCTGTAAATGATGCATGTGTGCTGGAGTTGGTAGGGAGGTAATGTGAAACAGCATTTTTTTTCTGCCAATCAATCTTTATTACGGTCTAAGACCAGCATAGTACAGCAAAATGATCAGAAGTTAAAAGGAGGATACTTAAAATATATCAAGAGACAGAAGTTAAAACGAGGGTATTTAAAAAGAGTGTTTCTGTTCAGAGTTAAGCAGTAGTAAAATTAGTATTTAAGATTAATAATGTTACAACTACTGTATTACTAAGACTATGAAGTAGTGCTAGTAATTTATTTAGCAGAAGGACCTGCCAGGATTGTTCTTCTGATCTTACACGCTGTGATGCAGAACCTGGCAATGTTGTGAGTGAAGGTGGGTCTTTAATCAGATAACAGCCAGTTGGGTGTATTTGGTGTTTGGTCAGCCAGGATACCTGCAGAAGAGCAGAGATATGAGCTTGTTCCAGTTGTCTCTATAGAAAGGGCAGATGCAGAGAACATGTTCTATGGTTTCAATTTCTCCACTGTTACAGATACATTGTCTCTCTGACATTGGTGTCCATTGAAACTTTTCCTCGACTGCAGAAGGAAGGGACTGGCAGCGGGCTAACGTAAATGTTCTCCGATGACTTGGTGTCTCAAGTTGGAGCAGGCATTTTCTCTGCCAGCACATTCTATGATATGAAACGAAAATATTATGTCAGTGTATAAGTAATGATTTTTTTCCAAAAGGCAGTAAATCATTTTCATGGACATTGCTTTATTTAATGTAGATTGTTCCTTTTTATTGCTAGTAATTGTTTTTCCACATAATCTAGCAACTTGATTAAAATCCCTTTTTTTGTTTTATATTATTCATTATAATACTGGTTATTAAAATGTTTCCTTAAAAAGGTTCTTCTGGAAAGTGAGTGAAATATTTGTATTCAGAATCTTAATGACATTGCCATGGACTTGTGAACCCAGGGGATTCCATTCAGTAACGAGAGGTTGTTACAACGATGATAAAAAGAATAAATAAATACTATGCAGTAAAATGCTATACTAGTGTTGTATAAACATAGAAGTTTGTTATGAAATTTCTCATACTAGTGACGGAGAAGAGTGGAGTCTCCCCCTTAAACAAGTTTTCTTCTTCATGTCTACAGTGAATGTGGTGTAGGAGTTCATTTTTTGTATATTATTTTCATAGTAGCTTTAGAACCTCCCTTATAACTTTTATGGACAAGGTGTCCTGCACTGTGGTTGTAGGCCCCTCCCCCCGGGAACATCAGAAAGACTCAACTATTTCCATAGATGGTGCTGAGTTGCTGACTAGAACAATTGGCTTTGCTGTTGATTCTTACCATACCTGTCAAGTATCCCATATTGGCCAAGATGTCCCATAATTTTGCACCGCTTTTCTTCCTTTCCTGTCCAGAGCCGCTGCCACCCCGTAATTTGGCCGTGGGGGAAAAGTGGTTACTGCACATGTGTAGAAGGGTTCTGTGCAAAAGGGGATGCATAGAAGGGACCTGCGCAGAATGGTTCTGCGCAGGTCCCGTATTGTCCGGAGCCGCGCTTGACAGGTATGATTCTTACTTTAATTAAGAAGGTGCTCTCATGTGCACATTATATGTTTCTACAACTCTTGATAACTTTGTGGGCAAGCTCTAATATAGAAAACCTTTGTGCCACTCTTGATATTCTTAGTGGGATGTTTCCTGCTAAGCATCTGGGGACCCCCATGGTCCTCTGAAACTCACAGTTCAAGTGATTTCTCAGTTATCTACAACAGTTCATTTCATCTTTTGCACCTGAAAACCAAATTACAGTATCTTCCTGACAGTACATCAGTGTGTATATGTTAAGATAAAAGAGCAAGGAGCTCCAGTTAATGTGATAATAGTGATGTGCTCATAAATAATTTATACCCTTTTTAATCAGGACAATCAAGCTTACTATGGTGTTGTTACCATGGCCTTGTCAAGAGTATGTTGATAATAACTGCTTTTAGATCATGTATTATTTTTAACTAAAACACTGGATTATTAAAAAGCCATTTTCACTATGTTCTGAACTATAGATCACATTTGCTATTTTCAGGAAAGGCTTGATTATATTGATTATCTTTAAACCTCTCTGCCTCTGGTGCTGTCAAGAGCTTCTTTCTCTGCATGCATTTTTGTTAATACAAATTATGCATTTTCTTACTGAAATCTAGCAAATTCTTCTTGCCAGGATAACAAGAAAGCTGCATTTCATTTGTCTTACAATTAACAGTGATATTATGAGTGCTTTATCATGCTGGCAGTCCTGTTCAACCTGTAAAGCAGGGGTGGCCAACCTTTTTGTGCCATCAGCCTGACCACACCCCTGGACAGCTGAGCAGAGCAGACCACGCCTCCAGGAGTGGAAGTGTGGCCATTTACGGATGTCAGGTTCCCACTTCCATGTTTATGACAGCTGCTGGCGCGTATGCATGGGCGTGTTTTACAGCTGATGTAAACACACCCACTTCTGGGTGTGGCAGAGGCGGCGATGGGTCGGATGTGTCGCAGGCCAGAGGTGGGCCTATAGGTTGGGAACCCTTGGAGTAAAGCATAGGCATGAGAATCAGATGGCAAACTTACTTTCCTTTCTTTGCAGATACTGTACCTAGGAGCAATTCTCTTACTGTTTCTTCTGAATTCGAGTTGCATTGGGCAAACAACAGTTCTAATGTTTTTTGAGATATAAGGAGTGTTTAGCAGTAGCAATTCTGAAATGGTATTATGTGAAGAACTGCTACCCTATGCCATTTTTGTAACCTAAGTTCTAAAAATCAGATTAGATTTTGAAGAATGCACTTGAACGTTGCCTCTTGTCTGATACACCTCACACTTATTTCTGCATGAGAAAAAACATACCTGCAGGGGATAGAATATAGTACATATCATTATTTATATTTCTCAAAATGTTACAGGTGTCTTCTTAATGCTCACATTTATTTCAATGGCTGATTCTGGTTTTATTAATAATTTTGCATTATTACATCAGTGAAGTTATGGTACTTTTTACTAGCTTGATATGCTAGCTTGCCTAGTCTTGTATTTGGTGTCTTGATATCTTTTATTTGACATAATTTACAGTATTGCTGTTTTGCTTTTATAGGTGCTTAAATATGTTGCTTTCTGAAGTCAGGATTTTGGCAAAGGCTGGAAGGATTTTTAGTGCTTCTCTCTCTTAGGGTAAATAAAAAGTGGTTTAAGGGTTTAGGGAATTGCAGTTTCAATGCACATAGTTTTATGTAAAATTTTCATTGTTGGGTTCAGATATATGTAGGCTGAAATATATCTTTCTTTACTTGTGAATACATTCCACTGCAAACAGTGAGACTTTGTTTTGACCAGAGTTGTATATATGTTTGAATTAAGTTGCAATCTTCAGGTTCTCTTATGCAAGATCTGTTTTTCAGCATTTGATATCCATTTAACAGTAATAAGATGTATTGTCTATTCATATGCCTGTTTGTGGAGTGATATGTTTCACTACTGGCAGGAAATACTGATGTTGGGTAGTCAATGGAATGGATATTGAAAGGAATAGTCAAGATAATGGCACATCCAGTGGGACAAATATCCATCTAGTTGCTGCCATCAACAAAGCTTAATGTAGGTTACTAATGGACATATTTCCCCATTTCTCTTCTGATTAAGGGAAAAATCATACATGCTGTCCCTGACTGACTTGATGCATTGGAAGGGTGGACATATCTGTAGTGAAATACATGTTTTATGTGTCTAGACACCTTTGTGGCCTGGAGGGTGGCACGATGAAGGTTCACCTCTGTAGAGTGTTCTTATGTTGCTGAATCTGATGGGTTTGCAAGCCTGATGCTACCCCTCATCCAGTTGTCCTGTATGAATGTCTGGACAAGGGACTGTTGCCAATAAGTCAGTTTTCGCTGTCATTCATTGAACGGAATTCCTTGACTTCAGGTGCTTCTCTTGTTGTTTTTCTGGCATGACAAAACATTATGCCTTGCCAGTATTCTTTATAGAGAAGGAGGTAGTCTTGGCTACCTTCTAGGACTACCCCTCTTGTACCTCAAGCTCATCACCACAGTATCTGTAACTGCTTTTGCACACTTGAATTTCCCCTGGGATCATGTGTGTCTTCATTTCCTTCCAGGCTCATATTAATCTTTTCTTAACTTTGTGCTTTCCTTCTATAGAAACCCTTCTTTGAGATCCTATTTGTGAAGTCTGATCTGGTTCCTTAGAATGCCTTGAAGGATCATCCCTTAGTAGATAAGCCTGAGACAGCCTAAATCAGTGGTTTCCAATGTGGGCCCCACATCCCACAGAGGGTCTTCAATTCCCAGAAGCCTAAGTCAGTACATTGACTGATCAGTGCTTTGGGGAATTGACTTAGACTTCTGGGAAATGAAGTCCAAAAACTAAAGATTGGGAAACACTGGCCTAAATGGAATCTTTATTCTAACTTCATGCCATCCTCTTCTTTCTCCTTGTTGGTTTTTCAAGTTGGGAACTCGCTCCTTATAAATTCAAGCTATACTTTTGGTGCACACTGTTTATCATGGCACCCCTCCTTTTTGTAATTTCTCTCCACCAGGAAAGCTTATAGCTAAACATTTAATAACTATTCCAAGGAATGCCTTTGTTATCTGGAAAAGTATATTTGTCTCTGTTGCCTTTTCTTAGGATACTTCAGGGGCATTTATCTCTTCTACAAACAATCCTAGTTATGATTATGGGGGTTGTAGCTGCTTTGGTGAGATCGCTAATTTGCATGTACAGTACTGTTTAGGGAGAAGCAGGCATTTATTTCTCCAGAAATCCTTTCAACCCAGAATAATTTCTCACATGAAATTATTATATTTTCCTCCAGTTAAAAAAGAGCCATTATCACATTGGGAGCGATTTAAGTGAAAATCACTGACATTCATATTCTGGAAGGGCCCATTCTTTAAGCACAGAGGAATAGTTTGTGGGTATAGGAAATGTCTGCAAATGTAGACAGTGCTGCCTCTTCGGCTATAAACAGAGATGAGTATTGAACCCAAGAGTCGGATATGACTGGTTTTTGAGCAAGGGCGACCTTTACTATATAAGAGACACCGTCTTGGTCAAGAGTGATAGCAGAGCTTTTATGATACTGTACTGAATCCCTTCTAAAAAGGGAAAACAATAACAATAGTTTTCCCAAGTCAAAATGTAGTGGAATGGGATAACCTAGTGCTTATGAATTTGAGTTGCAAAATTGTCTGTCCAAATCTCATCACAGCCATGAATGAAGGCCCTTAGGCAAACCATTCTCTAGGCATAATGCACTACCAATCTAAACTGGGGATAATAATCTTTGTCTGCCTTATAGGGTTATTAGAAGGTTTACTAAGATAACGTGTCTGAAGTGCCGTGAAGATTTATAATGTGTTGTGTGAATGCCACATATTATTTAGAGTGAAATAATTCTATTAGTAAAGCATAAACAATAGAATTATGTAATTCTTAAAATACTTTATTAAGGGAGCAATAACATAGTTATTCCAAAGAGAATTTTTAAAAACTGTTGGATGCATAACTAATCTGAGATGCTATAGCATTGCGCATTGTGATACAACTAAAACAATGGAACAGAGTTGCAAATTCTTTTAGCATTCTAATGAATTTAAAAACAACAACTGCAAATCACTCTTCGAACTGCTAAATGCCAGGAGCCCCAGCTGCACTTCTTGATTAAGATCATGTGTATGGTGACGAGAAATGTTGGCTGCAATCTTGCTTGATTCCATTTTATTTGAAAAGTACTATCATTGGTTCTTTGACAGCATAAAACCTAGGGCATAAAGCTTAAGGAAGAGTTATTTTGACAAGAAAACTTTTAGTGCCGTGCTCTGATGGGGTTGTCACAAAAGCTCAGACTCATGCTACAAAACGGTTGCATTAAAAGTTTCTTTCTTAGATCCAGTTTTTAAAAGGAGCAAAAATAAATGAGAAGGCTTCTGAATAGCAGGATATATAAAATAGATAAAGTGTGTGTTCTGTTTAGCTTCTGAGAAAAGGAGATTTTCATTGCTCACAGCATTTTAATTATTTAATAGAATTTGTTCTGCATTTAGATTCCACCACCACCACCACCACCCAATTGCAGCAGGTTGAATAGCTCAGTGGGTTAGGTATCTGGTTGCAGAGCCAGGGGTTGGGAGTTCGATTCCCCACTGTACCTTCAGGGAGAAGTGTCATCATGAGCAAGCTGCACAGTCCCTGGGTGTCCCCAGAAGAAGAGAATCATAAACCAATTATAAAACTGGAATTGACTTGACAACACACAGTTATTATTGCTATTTATTATTCCTAGCCTTAGCCCAGCAGTTCACAGCCATTTTGGGGGCATGCCCCACCTAAGCATCTCTAAAATCCTGATGCCCCCCCCCCCGCATGTAATTCTTATTATTCAAAAATGAACTCCTGTTCACATGGAGGAAGCCTAAAAGGCCATTAACTTGGTCTAAACATGCTTGAATCCCCCCCTCAAAAAAAATCTAATTGTACCCCATATGGGCATGTGTTCCATGTTGAGAAACACAGCCTTAGCTTGATATGCAGAATTGTTGAAAGCCCTTTACTAATTTAAAGCAACAACAAATGTCTGGTAAGATTGTGACAGTTTCTGTTCATTAAATATTGTATGTTTTGTAGTATGTTATAGCCTGGTTCAAACCCAGTGCTGGCTTTTGGACCCAGCAAGGAGCACCTCATCTGAAATGGTGGGGCAATGGGGTGGGGGCGGGGGCTGTGTTGTGTTCAATATGTGAGCTGCTGATATGCAAATAGAGCACACTCCTAGATCCAGCTCCTTTGAGGAACTAAAGTCTACACAGGTCTAACCAGGCTGACAGATGCTGCTTCCTGTAAACAGTTTGGACTATCCACTTAGATGATCCACTTATTGATCAACCTCAAAAGTTGCTAAACTGTGTGACAACTTCCATCAGAATGCTTGATATACCTGTACAGTGATGTAGAACATCTGAGTGTGGTGGCTTAGTGGTTAAGATGCTGAACTTGATGACTGGAAGGTCTGCAGGTCAGTAGTTCAAGAGCTGAGTGCTGCACGACAAGTGAGAGCTCCCATCTGTCCTAGCTCCTGTCAACCTAGCAGTTCGAAAGCAAGAAATTACAAGTAGATAAATAGGTACCACTTTGGTTCCTTGCACTTCACTCTCTAGTCATGCTTGACTTTTATCTAGAGCAGTGATGGCGAACCTTGGCACTCCAGGTGTTCTGGAACTTCTATTCCCAGAAGCCTGGATCAGCAGGAGTGCTGACTTGGGCTTCTGGTAATTGAAGTCCAAGAACACCTGGAGTGCCAAGGTTTGCCATCACTGACCTAGAGCATCTGATTTTGTTCTAAAGCGTGGGGCACATGCCACAAAGGGGGACTTCAATTCCCAGAAGCCTAAGTCAGTACATTGGCTGATCAGTGCTTTGGGGAATTGACTAAGGCTTCTGGGAATTGAACTCCAAAAACCAAATTTTGGGAAACTGATCTAAAGTGTACACCGAAATGAAAATGAAGTAATTGAGCTAGTAATGAGACTGAATGACAGATTGGGCACCAACTGCTTTGGAGTTTGTGTGAGCACATTTGTGCATGTATATGTCATAAATATTTGTATGTATTGTAAGTTCCATGTATCAAGTTTGATAGGTTGAAAGATATAGTCAGTAACTGAGAATACATATAAATACATAATTTGTTCCCTAAATAGGAACTGTTATGTCTGAGTCTAATCAGAATACATGGGGCAGAGTTTCAAATGCATTTTGATCATTGCATTATATCATTTTACACTTGTGTATTTAAAACTTCTGTGATGTCAGATAAGAAAAACATTCAGGTTATTTATGTTCATACTTTTCATGCTTTGGAGAACTTGTCAAAAATTGTAGTATTCCTTGTGGCTTATTAAAACTAATGCTTGTAATAGAAGCTCAATTGAAATCTGAATTATGAAGCACCACTCCATACTGCATGTTAGTTTGTACCAAAAATACATATGCTTTTACTGGCATTTCAAACTTTTGAAGGAAAGGTTTTCACAATGATGAGTTACATCATCTGAGAGATCCAGTCTCATAAATCTGGCAAATTCATGTGTTAGCAATATTTTTGTGCTGTTGCCGTCCATTTTATATATGGATTATTTTCAGCTACATGCTTTCTTGTTTCGGTATTTCTATCATGTCAAATGGTAAATCATCATACATTTTTCATTTAGTTGTAAAACAAAAACATCTTACATGAGTCTATCAGATATTTATAGTACATCAAGCTATAAATTTCACTTGGTCTACAAGCCATATTTTTACACTACAGACACAGGATGACTTCAAACATACTGATTGTTCAGCCACTCTAGAACTGACTGCTTCATTACTTGATCCGTTCACTTACACCATCTTCAGATATAGGCTTTTAATGGACTGCATATGGTTCTTCCACAGACACAGGCACAAGTGGAAATAACATTTAAACTGAAGAAGCCAATCCCTCATGATCTAGCTTATTTCTTAAAATTTACTAACCATCTTTGGAGGTCTTACTTATTGCTATGGTCAGAAGGTGCAGCATCAGATTTGTTGTAACATTGTCCATTATATTTGCCCTCTCTGTGTTTGGT
Organism: Bradypodion ventrale; assembly: GCA_035047345.1. Lineage (NCBI taxonomy): Eukaryota > Metazoa > Chordata > Lepidosauria > Squamata > Chamaeleonidae > Bradypodion > Bradypodion ventrale. Next base: position 114,680,435 of record JAWDJE010000002.1, on the reverse strand, counting down.
GCTACTGTATTTTTAAAAGGATGGTAGCCTATGTCAAGGAACTGCAGTGGTTTAGTGGTTGATACACTGTACCTGATGACTAGAAGGTTGGCAGGTCAGCAGTTCAAGACCCGAGTACTGCACGATGGAGTGAGCTTCTGTCTCTGTCCCAGCTCCTGCCAAACTAGCAGTTTGAAAGCAAGAAGTTGCAAGTAGATAAACAGGGACCACTTTAGTGGGAAGGTAAACAGCGTTCTGTGCACTCTGGTGTTTAGTCATGCTTACCACATGCCCATGGAAACGTCTGCAGACACAGACAGCACTGGCTCTTTGGCTATAAACAGAGATGAGCACTGAACTCTAGAGTCAGATATGACTGGCTTTTGAGCAAGGGTGACCTTTACCTTTACTAGCCTAGGTCATCAAACTTTCTAACTGCAACAAGAGAAGTTGTAATATCAATTTTGCTGCTAATTAATTCGTAGCCTCTATGAAAAAAATTATGGATCTCATAGTAAATGGAAATTAATTAATTGATTTAGCTGGATTGAAAGTTGGATGAATCATTAGGTGTGCAAGTGCATGTCGAGTACATGATTCCCTATTTGATTGTATGATTCTCCTGTGAATTCAACAGAAAAGGCCAACAGTATGCTGAACACCTGCTGGGTAGTCTTCAGGTAATTGGTGGGCAAAATTAAATTCCCTCTGCTTTTTCTTCAAGCCAAACACCTGTTTTGTATATTTTAGAGGGTTTTATTTAAAGACAAACAAGCATTCAGCTCTGGCTGCTGTTTATAAAGTGTTTGGGCAACCTTATATATTATTAGTGCTGTGTTTTACGTAGCTTTAAAAGTTTCCTTTAAAGCAGGGGTTCCCAACCTATGGCACACGGGCCTGGACCTGGCCACACCATTCCATTTGGCCTGCCGCCGTACCCTGAAATGGAAGTGGGTGCATTTACATCAGCTGTAAAACGCATGTGTAAATGCACCAGCGGCTGTCATAAATGTGAAAGTGGGCACATTTATGACAGCTGAAAATGTGTCAACTTCCGGGGGGGGTGTAGTCCAGCCCACTCAGCTGTCCGGGTCTGGTGATCAGGCCCACCTAGATTTTGGCTCACATTTTCTTCAGCTTTTTAAAAGTGAGCTAGGTCCACAGTGATGGTGAAACTTGGCACTCCAGCTGTTCTTGAACTTCAATTCCCAGAAGCCCTGATCAGCAGGAGTGCTGACTTGCACTTATTTATCTCAAAGTGCCAACACAGCAACAGGGGAGAAAGGAAATGCTCTCATTGGGCTATTGGACAGAGGGGTGGGGCAAACTCTGCCCATGGGGGGAGGGAGGAAACGCTTTCATTGGGCTGCTGGGCAGAGGGGCGGGGCAAACTCTGTGCTGTGGTGACTGCACAGATGCTCACAGAGAGGGCTCTGAATGCCACCTATGGCACGTGTGCCATAGGTGCACCAACACTGACCTGGAGTGCCATGTTCGCCATCATAGATCTAGATTATTATCATTTTGCTGTGAAAATGTTTCACTTTTTATTTGTTTGCATAGAACATGGACTTTTTCATATGTATTCACAAGCCAAATGTGAACATAATGTAGTATAATATTGTTGTGTATGCATGTCTTGTACTGTCAGAATGTAACCACCCCAATTACAATGTATTGCAGCTGTAAAGGAACGCGAGCAAGCAGCCCATAGAGGGCAGCTGCGAGCGTTCAATCTCACATGGTTCACATTGCTCAATCACGGACAGCCGCGGGAAAACCTTCCCCGCATTCAGCAGCAGGAAAGAAGAACTACGGAAGAGAGGCGTGCCTGGGCGAGGCCACGCAGGTAGCGGCCAATGAGCTACCGTGCTACAAGATTCAAATGTATAACCCTACTGTATATAAAGAGATGTATCACCGCCATTACCTCATGCTCCACCAGATCCCTATGCAATAAACCTGTGTTAAGCCAACCCTTCGGCTGTTCTGTTTGTCTTTGGTCCCATACAGTAAACTGGCAACGAAGGTGGGATAAATGGCTGCCCACGGGACCAAGACATGCGCCGGCTATGAGATCAGGAAGCCGGGAGACTTGGAGCTATTTGAGATAGACTTCAACGGAGCGCTGGTGGAGCTCGAAGTCTCAGATGAGGACAAGAAGAGGGCCATCTTCGTCCGCATGCTCGGACACGAGACAAAAACGACTCTGGTGGACCTGATCGCGCCGAGGAGGGTGAGCGACTACAAAGCCAAAGAGCTTCTGGCTGTGTTGCGCGCCCACCTCCGGCCCGCGATAGCGATGTTCCCCGCTCGGAGCGCGTTCTGGAGGCGAGTCCAAGCGCCCGGGGAATCGGTCGCCGAGTTCGCCGCGGCCCTGCGGCTGGCCGCCGGCCCCTGCAAATGGGAGACCACAGAAGTCACCCTCCGCGACTGCCTGCTCTGCGGCCTGAGGGACACCGAAACTCAGCGCGCGCTGATGAAACAGGAGCCGCCCCCCACGTGGCAAACGGTCCTCGACACAGTGCAGGCCGCGGAAGCCACGACGGCCGGCGTGCAAGAGCTCCAGGACTGGCGGCCGAAAACCGCCAAGGCAGAGAGCTCGGTGCGCGCGGCCCGGCGAGTCTCGGACTCAACCACGGAGAGCGGCGACGACGGCGATGTCCGGAAGGTCCAAAAGGAGGGCCGGCGCTGCGACGGCTGCGCCGCCGCCCACGCCCACGCCAAATGCCCGTTCCGCAAGGCCGAGTGCCACAACTGCGGCCGGCGCGGGCACATCGCCAAGGTCTGCCGGAAGCGGCGCGAGGCCAAGAGGAGCTCCCCAGACCGCTCGGCGAGGCAGGATCGCACCACGAGGCCCAAGGACCACGGCACCCGGACCACGAGGAAGCGGGACGGCGTCGGACGCATCTCCGACGACAGCGAGGACGACGCTCCGGTTTTCAGCGTTTCCACGGAGCATCCCCGATACTTCGTCGAGGTAGTAATACAAGGGGCCCCTGTTAGGATGGAGGTGGACTTGGGTTCTTCTTACTCTATTATCTCCCAGGGAGAGTTCCTAAAGATACCCCCCCACGTGTGGCCCAAGCTCAAGGCGCTGAGGGCCACACTTAAGGACGTGCAAGGGAACCGCATCCCGGTACTGGGGGTTGGGAAGTTCCAGGTCCAGTTCAAAAAGCGCACTGCAACGCTTCCCCTAGTCGTCCTCAAAGGAGGTAAATGCAGCCTCCTCGGGACTCAATGGTTTCAGCCCCTGGGGTTGTTCATCGGGGGGGTGCACGCCGTGGGAATACACGCCGCCGGGACTGACCCAATACAGAGCGTGTGTGAGGCGCACCCCGAAGTTTTTAAAAAAGGACTCGGAAAGTTCAAGGGCCCCTCAGTGACTTTCGACCTGGACCCTGGAGTGCGTCCAATCAGACTTAAACCGCGCAGGGTGCCTTTCGCCCTAAAAGACAAAATAGAGGCGGAGTTGGACAAATTGGTGGGCCAGGGGATTCTTGTTCCTGTTGATTCTGCGGAGTGGGAAACTCCAATTGTAACAGCACTCAAGGCCAACGGGGAGGTCCGCATATGCGCTGATTACAAGTGCACCATCAATAAGGCGATCCGCCCTAATGCGTATCCGGTGCCGGTAGTCAGCCACTTGTTGGCCAGGTTGCACGGGGGGAGGTGTTTTGCTAAACTCGACCTGGCCCAAGCCTACCAGCAGCTCCCGGTCACCCCCGCCGCAGCTGCTGCGCAGACCATAGTCACACACAAAGGGGCGTTCCAAGTATCGCGCCTCCAATTCGGCGTGAATTCGGCGCCCGGGATTTTCCAATCACTCGTGGAACGCCTCCTAAAGGGACTAGAGGGGGTGTTACCCTACTTCGATGACGTATTGATTACAGGGGGGAGCCGGGCAGAATTGGCAGAAAGGTTGGGAAGGGTCCTAGAAAAATTCGAAAAGGCGGGGTTGCGGTTGCGAAAGGACAAATGCGTCTTCTTCGCAACCGAGGTCGAGTTCCTAGGGTTCCGCATTACTCCCGAGGGAATAAGGCCATCCCAATCCAAGGTGGCCGCCATCAAAAAGGCCCCTCGCCCCACCTCCAAGCCCGAGCTGCAGTCGTTCCTTGGGCTGCTCAATTTCTACCACTCCTTTCTTCCTCGGAAGGCAGCCGTGGCAGAACCGCTACACAAATTGTTAAAAAAGGACGAGGCATGGAAGTGGGGCGACGACCACGAGAAGGCTTTCAATGACCTGAAGCGACTCCTGGCATCAGATGCTGTGCTGACCCACTTCAATCCCAAACGCCCAGTGGTCCTGATTTGCGATGCATCCCCGGTGGGGGTGGGGGCGGTGTTATGCCACGTGCTGGAGAACGGGAGGGAGGCCCCGATAGCGTTTTACTCTAGGTCCTTGTCCCAAGCGGAGAGAAACTACGCCCAGACAGACAGGGAAGCACTAGCGATAATTGCGGGGACCAAGAAATTTCATGATTTCGTGTATGGCCGCCCCTTCACCATAGTGACGGACCACAAGCCCTTGCTAGGCATTTTCACCACAGATAAGCCCACACCCCAAATCCTGTCCCCGAGAATGCTCAGGTGGGCCATTTTTCTCAACGCGTATCAGCACGCGTTGGTATACCGGCCCGGAAAGGAGATCAGCCATGCGGATGCCCTGTCGAGGTCCCCCATTCCCCGGGATTGCTGCCACGTGGGCGAGGAAGAGGGGGACCACCAGGTTTTAATGATAGAGGTCCTAGACGCCCCTCCAGTAGTGCCGGCCGACATCGCCAAAGCGACCAGTAAGGACAAAACGTTAGCTACAGTTTGCTCCTGGGTACAGAAAGGGTGGCCCGTGTCTTCCCCAGCAGCGGAATTCGACACATTTTTCAAAAAGAAATTAGAATTGTCCCTAGAGAGGGGTTGCCTTTTGTGGGGACAGCGGGTAGTGATCCCCACGTCCCTCCGGCCGAGGGTGCTTAAACTGCTGCACGTCAGCCACCCCGGAATCGTCCGCTCTAAGGCACTAGCCCGTAGCTACTTTTGGTGGCCCCAGCTAGATGCCGACATCGAGCACATGGTCGGCACTTGCGAAGCGTGCCAAAGCTCCAGGCCAGAAGAGGCTCGTCTGCCACATAGAGAGTGGGACGCAGCGAGGGGGCCCTGGTCCCGAGTACACGTAGACTTCGCAGGGCCGTTCAGGGGAACGTTTTTCCTCCTAGTGGTGGATGCGTTCTCAAAGTGGTTGGAGGTCATCCCAGTCTCGAGCACCTCCTCGGCCACCACAGTTAAACAGTTACGGAGGGTCTTTTCCACGTTCGGTTTACCCGACACCCTCGTCAGTGATAACGCTAACTGTTTCACGTCCGCCGAGTTCAGGGAATTCATAGATCTCAACGCCATTCGGCACATCACCTCCGCCCCTTTCCACCCGGCCACCAACGGCCAAGTAGAGCGCCTCGTGCGCACCACTAAAGACGCGCTGCGGCGCATGGGCTCCGGAGATCTAGACCGACAACTATGCCAGTTCCTGCTAAGGTACAGGGTCACCCCACTAGCGTCAGGATACTCCCCCGCGGAGTTGCTAATGCGCAGGAAGCTGGCTACGGTAATCTCCAGGCTAGACCCCACCAGAGTAGAAGACAAAGGGCGAAATGTAGAGATGGATTCCTCAAAGAGTTTTAGCGTAGGCGCCCCCGTGCATTGCAGGAACTACGCCAGTGGGGGACCAGCCTGGGTGCCCGGCATTGTAATAGAACAAACCGGCCCCGTCTCATACCGCGTGGAGACCGATACAGGCCTCCTGTGGAGGCGGCACGCAGATCAACTCAGGCGGAGGGTCCCCGGAAAGCAGGACGAAGACGAGAGTAGCAACGAATCAGCGTTAGGGTACTCCCCCACCCGCTTAACCCAAGGGGGAGGGAAAGGGGAACATGGGTCCCCACCAAGGGGGGAGGAAAGGGAATCGATCCTCAGAAATCTTTTGCGGGAGTTTGCGGCGGAAAGGAAGAGCCCCGAACACACACACATCCCCCGAGAGCGTCCCCAAAATACAGAATCCCCAAAAAGTTTAGATTTTAATTTACAGTGCCAGGGGGAGTTAGCGGAGTGGTCCCCCACCCGTCCTAGCGAGAAGAGGGGTTTCAGTTCAGCCCCTGGTACTTCCAGTCCCAGAAGCCCCTGTGAACTAGAGTGCAACATAGCGCCAATGTCCCGGAGACCGACACCCCCAAGGCAGGAGGCGACAGCGAGGCCGTCCGCCACAGTCTCAAGGTCCCCCGAGCGGGGGACAGAAGGGAGCAGAACCACAAGGGCATCCTCATCGGTCCCGCGGTTCACGATCGGAGGGTCCCCGGGGTCCGAGGGAAACAGACAGGGGTTCACGTCCCAGTTGTTCATCCCATTCCCTTCCCCCAGCGCAAGGCAGGCACAGACGCCCCACAGAGCCACTAATGAATCCCCGTTTCCCGTTGCAGGACAAGCACCCACGGAGTCAGGGATCACAGGCTCTCCGGTACTAGGGCAGGCGCAAGCACGCCCCAAGCGAATGTGCGGCAAGCCACATTGGTTGCGGGACTTCGTCCCATCCTAGGGGGGAGGGATGTTGTGTATGCATGTCTTGTACTGTCAGAATGTAACCACCCCAATTACAATGTATTGCAGCTGTAAAGGAACGCGAGCAAGCAGCCCATAGAGGGCAGCTGCGAGCGTTCAATCTCACATGGTTCACATTGCTCAATCACGGACAGCCGCGGGAAAACCTTCCCCGCATTCAGCAGCAGGAAAGAAGAACTACGGAAGAGAGGCGTGCCTGGGCGAGGCCACGCAGGTAGCGGCCAATGAGCTACTGTGCTACAAGATTCAAATGTATAACCCTACTGTATATAAAGAGATGTATCACCGCCATTACCTCATGCTCCACCAGATCCCTATGCAATAAACCTGTGTTAAGCCAACCCTTCGGCTGTTCTGTTTGTCTTTGGTCCCATACAGTAAAAATATAAATTAATATAACATAGTATAATATAAATTAATATAACATAGTATAATATAAAGCTGCAAGCAACAGAGATGTGGAAATTTTGTCAGCACAAGACAACGGAGAGTCCTTGGCATTGTACCACCAGTGCATTCATTTCATACTAAGGCTACAACCATCATAGGCTGTAGACTGGCATTGCAGGTGTCCCCAATGTGGGGGGACCCCCGTTTATTTCCCTCATGGGCATCTACCAGGGACCCAAGTTGTAACTTAGCCAATTTGTTGTAGCAACTAGAGTTTTAGTTTGTGAAATCCATTTGGAATCTAAGACTGCTGCCAGCTACAGATGGGATCAAATGGTTCCTTTGTTCTCGTTACTATATTAAATGGCACAATAAGTCACCAGGGAAATATATGCAGAAAGGGTGATTATCTAGTAGTGGTTATGGCAAGGCACCTTGATGAAAGCAGTAAATATAACAGCATTGACTAGCAGCCCTTATAGAAGCAAGAATTAGCAAGAGGCCTTTCTGAACCCCAGGGCCATTAGCAAATCCCAGGCCATGACAAACTTTGATGCCAACACCATGTAAACAAAGACGTATGCTGCTAAAATACAGAATAAATGTTTCTATGCAAAGCAGTTCCTACATAAGCTGTCTTCCCAGTTTTAAGGCATATATATGGATAACAGTATTGAGTAATTCATTGTAACAACCCTAAAACTTGTCAACAGAATATGATAAATGGGAATAAGTACCTAACATGTTTATTCTATATGTAAAATGAATGTTTATATTAAACGTCTATCAGATGTATGTTATGTTCAGCCTTATTTTGAGTTCCCTACTCACTGTAGTGCATTCTGAACATAGTAGTGAGCTGAACACAAAGCCAACTCAATTAAACCATGGCTAAATTAACTTGAAAGGGATCCATTTAAAATAATAGGCCTGAAATTGCATGGAGTTACAGCTTCAAATTTATATATTTTCATAATGTTTAGTGTAATACCCTAGAGGAGAGGGAATAAGCAGTTACAATAATAGCAATAATAATGCTACTAGCAATTTACTAATTTATGTATTTTGTACAATTTGAGTGTTTGGGAAGCAGTGTTGGTGTTGTTTCTTTCAGAAAATGCACATAGTATATCAAGTTTTTACCCACTGGCCTAATTTCCTGTTTTATTGTTAAATGTCACATACAGGTAAAATAGATTTTAAAATATTTCAAGCTTGATTATAGTGGCAATTTTCTTTTCCCATGCAAGTCACAGCAGCAACGTATCAATTGATTCTGAAAGGTAATTTGTGGGAGTAATTACTTTAGAGAAGATAGTCCTGGGTCTTGCAGACTCCCAAGGTTCTCATGACGGTGTCCTCCATTAAAACTACTGTACTGCCTTACCATTGGCATTTTTGTCTCAAATTGAAACCTACTGCAAAGCCCAAGAGGAAATGCCTACTCTTCTTTATGAGTTCCATAGTAGAAGAAATGTGTTAGGGACCTATTATTTATTTAAAATATTTTGCCTGCTTTTCTTCTAGAACCAAGGCAACTTACCTTATTACCAAAAGATAATATAAATGCTAAAAACAATTATTACAGTATTAAAAGAGAATTAAACAAATATATTAAAATAGTGTGCAAAAACAATGTTAAAAAGTACCAGCTGAAGGTTGTGATACCTACAGCAGATTCTACCAATCTCAGCTTGATTTTTCAGAGAAAATACATTTCAGGTTAATAAGCCAAAGGGATGCTAGAAGTTCATATGTTATAGCCGTGGCTCCAATCAGGTGATTGCCTTGAACCCTCACTCTGAGGCACTTTAAATGTGAAAAAGTTTTGATGAGAACTTTGAATAAAAATGTTCTAAGCAAGAAGATTAGTTCTGGAAATCAAATACAAAAGTTATGGTGCTTTTTCAAAAGCTAGATTTCAATCTTGTAAACTCTCTCTTTCTCTTTTCATTTTAGAATTATACATTACTTCAGTATTGGTATTTAAAAATAAATGTAGTCAGACATGCATGCACCGAATGTAGTAGGTGGTTTATATGCTGCATGTACAACATTACTTTAGGACAGGGTGCCTAAACTTTTCAGGCTGGTCACGTGGTTCAGGGGTGGTGGCCACTATTGCCCGTGGGCTGGATCTGGCTCCCAACCGCAATTCATCCAGCCCATGAAGCCCTTGTTGCTCCCGGAAGTGGAAGTAATACGCACCTGCACGGAGCAACGAGGGCTTCGCAGGCTGGATGAACTGCCATCGGGGGGCCATAGTTTGGACAACCCTGCTTTAGGAACACAGAACTGGAAGATATATATCAAACGTGTATGCACCAATTTCAGAAAGAGCTTCGGTGGTATCAGGTAGGGTTGTTTGTTAAATGTTCCTGGAAGTAACATCCCATTCTTACATATTTAAACATTAATCAAGTAGTGTTCAGTTTAGACCTCTTCATTTTAATTTCTTGAGAGCTGGGGAGCGCCCAAAAACACAATTCATGCCTATTTCAGATTGGCCTCAGCTCCTGGGTGTATTCCAATCTAAAATCAGTAGATAGAGAAAGCCTGAAATCATTGTACAGTTCCCCTGATTTTGACTTTATTAGGATATTTAATCCTAATGAATGTTTAATATCTGCTTTTATGTTCTACAAAGAACAGTGGACTCCCATGATGATCACTAGGAATTTTAACTTGCACAAACATGTCTACTACAGAGAAACATGCTTATGATCTAATAAAATCTTGTGTCAAAGAAAGAATAGCAGAGAATCCTGGAGACAAAAGAAAAATAATTTAAGCATTGCCTGAAATATTGTTGCTTAGGATAGTAAATTGCAATTAGAGTAGGCTCATTTATTCGATGAAATGAATAGGAGTTGTCTTAATTAGCCTACACTAGTTGTGTCTTAATATGCTAACTCACTGTTTTGAAAGAAGAAATAAGTGGTATATTTGATGATCTCTATCTGTGCCTTCTGTTCTCAGTACTGTAAATCAATAATGAATTAAATGTATTATTTCTAAGTACAATGTCTAGTACTTAAAGTAGATATGTAACTGGGTCACATTTGACGTGTTTATAAGAACTAACACCATGTGATTATTTGACATTTATATTTAAATATACAGTATTAAGATATATTTTCTCACATTTGTACAATGTCATAATTGGCTTTTAATTTAAAAGAGTCAATGAAGCGTTTGTTAATGTAAGCATATGATTTGCTGATCCCAGGAATTCGGGATATCCTAACCTTCCTGTCATTAAAATCCCTGCAAAGGGCCTTTAGACTAAAGATGTATTGAGATCTTTCTCTTTTCCTAGTCCTGTTGTCTTTTCCAGTGAATCTTATCTTCACATGATGTGTTCAAAGGACTGAAGTCTCAGTTTAGTCAATTTAGCTTCAAGTGACAGTTCAAAATTGGTTTGAGGAATTCATGTCTGGAAGGGGTCAAGCAGGCCAGTTAAGAGTCTTGGAAACCAAACTCTGTAAGAAAATGCAGAGAGCTGGTTATCTTTAGCATTAATCATCAGTTTGGCTGCTTGAAGCATGCTTTTGGAATAAACAGATTCTTAACTACACAGACTTCTGTTAGTTGCTTTCCTGATAAATTCCTTACATCTAGGCTAAATCTTCGAATCTTGGTTGGTTCTGCTTTATTTCCTACTTTTGCCTGCTAGTTACTTGTGATTATCAGCACATTTTGTTTTGGCATTTTATTACTTCTAGATACTTGCACAAAAGTTTTCAATTTTCTTTTTCAGTATCTGTAGTTGGAGCATAGATTTAAATGTTGATGCTGATAAGTTTTTCATTATTTCTGATTTTATTTTGCTGTACTGTACTGTACTTTTCATTATAACTCCCATCTGCTTGTGCTGTGGTTTAGTTCACTATTACTGCTACATGGTTTATTCTGACTTCATCCTCTTTTGGATAAAATGGCTTTGTTATAATAAGTATATTATTAGTATATTAATTAGTATATTATCTGATTGAAAATGTCATCTTCTAGTCCACTTTTTTATTCATTACAACAATGTTTAAACATTCAGTTTTTTTGTTTATGATTTCAAGCTTCCCTTCATTCAGACTTCGCACATTATGTGTTTCATTACATGTGTTTGCACATTAGCCTTTTCTTTTCCCTCTATGCAACTTTTGACTGCTTCAGGAGCAGTGGTGCTATTTGTACCTGTCACTTGCTTCCCTAGTAGCTGACATGATGTCTGCCAACGCAAGAATCTTATCTTCCTGCACTATTGTTTCGATTCTCAACTTCAATATCTCAAGTTTGGCTCTTCTAGTCCAGTGTTTCCCAATTTTTGGTTTTTGGATTTCAATTCCCAGATGTCTAAGTCAATTCCCCAAAGCACCAACCAGCCAATGTACTGACTTAGGCTTCTGGGCCCACACATTGGGAATCACTGCTCAAGTCATATTTTTTATGATGTAAGTATAGAAAAGCGACTTACCATTGTCGCCTTCTGTGTAATGCCAACAGGAGTTACCTTGAGTGTTTCTGTTGTGATCTGTATAAGATTTTCTATGACATTCATCTGTTACTACTGCTACTGCTCAATAGCTGACCATTAAGAACTTGTTAGTTCCTATCACCATTGATATAAATTGTTTTCTCTTAGTCTAGTTACTCAGCTTTGGCCATTCTGTCCTGGGTGATTCTACTAGGAATCTAGATGTATAATGTAGTCTAGCCTCTTGAGGGTATTACGCATACCTGTCAACCATCCCGTTTTACCCGGGAAAACCCTTTATTTTGCCCCTCTTCCCGCCCCTCCCATTTTATTATTTTCCCTGTATTTTCCCTTATTTTCCCAGCCGGGGGTGAGGAGGAGGGCTGCGGCGGGAATGTATGAAAATACATTGAAAATAATGCCTTGGTTTACGATTTTTTTCACAGTATGAATAAAGTTTCCCCATTGCAGGCAGTGGCCTCTAGTGGCCAGTTCTGGTAATGCACCCAAGGAAGTACATGTACAGTACAGTAGTGCCTTGGTTTATGAATTTTCCGCAATACAAAATGTCCCGGAGAATGCATTAAATTCATACACCAAGGTACCATGGTAGCCTATGGTAGAAGATTTGATAGAAGAATAAAGTATATGATCATATCTAGTTTTATCAGAATAGAAAAGTAGGCAAAATAGGGATAAACTATGGCCCACAGATTTTGTAAAGAATTTTTTTTACAAGGAATTAAGAAATATATGACTAAATTCAGAGCGAAAGCCATGTATTGTTCATGGTGCCCTCCCTGAAGAGTGGAAATTATAGAGTTGGCCAATTCGTCTGATTTTACAGTATAAACTTGCTGATATTGTGCAAGGTTCTGATATGAAGAAAGACGGTCAGTTGCAAAAATATATCAAGATATTGTGCTAACAACAACTGCATATTAACATTTTAAATAATAAATAAGATCCCCTAAATATAGAAAACAAAAGCTGCTAATGTAGAGAGCAGTAATGGTGGTGAACAAGCAAATGTTTTCTTTTGGACAAAAATTATTTGGACATATCAAATGAAGCATCTGTGTAAACAACATGATGTTTTTACTGAGCCTGTCTCTTTTATGTCCTGAAAGACTTTCTGCCAAGCAGTTTTGAATTTTGCAGCAGTCACCTTATCTAGCTGGCAGTATAGCATTCTTCTAAGAGCACTAATCACTTTTCTGTGTTAATTCAGACGAAAGAACTTCTCACCCAGAGTTGGCAAGTGGTAGGTTACAAGTAGTGAGCTGTGCACAAGTTAATTTTATATGGTAACAAGCGCAATATGAATTAAGAGTAAGGTAAATAGGAGGGAAAAACTTATTCTGTTGATGCCACAAACTACATTTTAAAATGCTTAAATCTACTGTTTTAAGAGCACTTGTTTCCCCCAATATTTTAGAGCAGTTTAAAACAACAAATCTCTCATAAACATAAAATACAAGAAAGTATTGTAAAAAAAAAGGATAAAAGGATATAAAATTATGCCATTGTAAAATATACAGCAAATATCCAAAAAAGCAAGTTGCTAAATATGGAGATACAGAAGAATTAAATAGTTAAAAAGCAATTTATATCGAAACGGGAGCTTAATATGAGGAAAGCTCATATTTTCCAACCCTGAGAGATTACTGTGGCTTTTCACAAAACTTATTGGGGAGACCATATAGAAAGGAACGAATGAAGTGTGATTTTGAGGTTTTCTTGAACATTTTTGTTAATGTTTTGGAGGAAAATTGTTCAGGTATTTAAACGTTTTCTGACATATTGTTTGTTTCATGGATCTCTTCTCCAACATGAAAACTAGTAACGAATGAATGATGAGCAATGCAGTAATTTAAAAATGTGTTGAAAAACAAAAAAGAATGAATTAGGTTTTAAAAAGGTAACTTTTTGTGCCTGCTCACAGAGTTCTGCACTGTCCCCCAGCTTCCATATGTCCAGAGAAGATCTGTAGTGACAGCTAACTTTATAGAAAGAAGACCAGAAAGAAATTGTCGATTATAGTGGGTGTTGTAGGTCAGGTCTAATATGAGAGCAACCACCCTCTGACATCGTGATTGCCTCATCCTGGACCTATTGATGTTTTCTCTACTCTTAAAGATATAATACATGGTAGTGGGCCTGGATACCTAAGAGACCGCATCATCCCAAGAGTGTCTGTCCGTCCAACCAGAGCGGACCGGAGGGGCTCTCTAATTGTTCCATCTGCCAGAGGGGCCCGTCTCTCTGGCACACGAAGGAGGGCCTTTTCTGTGTCCGCACCAGCCTTGTGGAACCTCCTGCCAGTAGAGTTGTGGGAGCAGATGGAGCTGCTGCCTTTCAGAAGAGAATTAAAAACCTGGTTGGCGGGGCAGGTGTGGGGCTCAGATGGAAGAGTGGCCCCAGCCTGTTGGCTTATAAAATGAAGCCCCACCATCTTTTTAATGCGGGCAGTTTTAATGTTAGTTTCAATAGGTGGGTGGGTATGTTGGGGTTTTTAATTGTTTTTAATATGTATGTTTTTATCTTTTTGTGAGCCGCCCTGAGTAGGGTTCGCCTGATTGGGCGGCCTAGAAATTTTAACAATAAATATATAATATAATATAATATAATATAATATAATATAATATAATATAATACAATACAATACAATACAATACAATACAATACAATACAATACAATACAATACAATATAATATAATATAATATAATAAAGGACAAAATAATAAGACACCCAGGATTTTTGAGCTGCTTATTTGAATTACTGCAACTCCTGTCCCTAAATTTCAGCAGAACTACTTCCTCCTGAATTGCATAACTCCCTATGACTTTTAGAACAAGCAAAGTTCATAGAATCTTAAAATATTTTATTATCACTGGAAAAAGTAAAATGCAGTGAGAGATTTTAAAAGTAAAGAACAAAAGCATATTGATATGCACACAAACCATAGCAAATAATGCTATCAACATCAAATGCAGATACACAATTAGTCTTAACATTATCACATGAATGAGAGTCAACCATCAGATTTTTTGGACACTAAGAGTTGTTTGAAAATATTCTTGCCATTCTATTCAATCAAATAAGAGGATACTTTGTTTGTAAAGGACTTTGCCTTTTACTTTCCTTAATAGTTTAATTATCGTAGTGTTAATTTAGTGTTGGGTTACATTTTAAAAATGTATTTGAGTTTGCTAACAAAATGTGACATAAAAGCCTTTGTGGGGAAGCCTGATTGGTTCTGTTGTCATAGCAACATAGTTGAATGGAAGAATGATTTCCTTTCGGAACTCTTCCAGCAAGCTGTTTTGTGCCTCATAACGATATCTCTAGATTGGTGTCCCTTGTGGGAGGTGAACAGAGATCACACCAAGGGTCAACTTTGTTCCTTATGTTTACAGATTATCCCCGGCAGTGTTCATTTTCCACTGTAGAGCTGAGCCAATTCGATTGCTTGGTATATATTGGTAATAAAAAGCTGTACAAGATCATTTTACATGCAACTGGTTTTAAAAACAAAAACAAAACTTAGAAAAAATAAAGTAGATCTATGCCACATAGCATATCTTTTTTTAAACAATTGTGCTATGTATAGCTATGAAATTCCAGATAGGTTTTTAAAAATATCTTTACATTTGTAAATAATTTGTTTATTTTTTGTTATTATACTGTGTTTAGTGGAGATCATTTTAGGTTCTTGAACTAATCCATGTTTTGTTTAAAAACTGACAATACTGTTTAGTATTTAGGCTGTGGTATTTGGCTGAGGGGCCAGAGAGATTGGGAATTCAGTTCCCAGAAGAGCCAGCCTGTCTGGCCCTGGGAAAGCTGTACAATTCCCGGTTGTCCCCAAGAAAAAAGGATTGGCAAACCACTTCTGAGCCCTAGCTACCTAGAAAATCCTTGAAAAGGGGTGAATTGAGAGCACACAATTATTAATAGACTTAGAGGTGAGCATAAATACTTTTGCTTAAGGAAGGTTTTGCTCCATTTGCAAAAATTGTGACCCAGAAGAGAATATCAGATTAATTATATTAAACATCCTTACTGTAGCAAAGATGTAAAACTAGATAGATAGATAGATAGATAGGATTGTAATACAGTGGTACCATGGGCTACGAACACCTTAGGTTACATAATTTTCAGGTTACTAATGAAAATCTATTGAAAATAATGCCCCTGCTTACGATTTTTTTTGCAAAGCGAAGCAAGTTTCCCCAGTCTGTGGGCAGTGCGTTTCGGGTCACAATTTTTTTTTGCAATCTGAAGCAAGTTTCCTGTCTGTGGGTAGCACATTTTGGGTTAGAAATTTTTCACAATACGAAATGTACGAGAGAATGCATTAAATTTGTAATACAGATGTGCCACTGAATTCACAATCTTGACTTAAGAATGTTGTGTGGCAAAAAGTATGTTTCCTATTTCACCATTCATGTAACTTGTTCAAATTTTTAAAAAGTAAGTAATATAACAATGAGAACAAGAAGTGTTGTATCTACTGGTTCCGTTAGTGGAAAGAAATCACTGGACAGATCTAATCCATTAATTTATGATGGAAAACTACTTATGACAACTCCCCTAGCATGCTGTAAAATGTGATGTAGTTTCCATATTTCCTCCAGACTATAGAAAGAATTTCTACACTAAAGATTGATGACTTAGAAGATGCAATAACTGGTGAGGCTTCTGTCCTTGTGGCCAGAAAGATCCATATATAGTGGCGATGGGGGTGGTGAGGCGGCAATACTTCACCACCCTTATTGCCTCCACTGATAATCCCCCAGCCACCCTGTTCCGGGTGACCATGTCCCTCCTTGGTAGGGAGGGACTGGTGCCCGGTTGGCAGGGTTCGGCTGAGGACTTTGCTGACCATCTGGTAGAGAAAATCGCTTGGGGTTTAATCCTGGCGTGGATGGGAAGGGTCTGGAGGGAGCCAGAGCCCAGTCTTGTCATGTCATCTGGGATCAGTTTGATCCAGTTGACCCTGATGAAGTGGACAGGCTCCTTGCAGCCGTTCATGCCACCACATGTCTACTGGACCCCTGTCCCTCTTGGTTGGTAAAGGCCTCCAAGGTGGTGACGGGTGGCTGGGTTGGGGCAATAATTAATGCATCTCTGCTGGAGGGGATGTTTCCAGCACCTCTAAAACATGCTCTGGTGCACCCCCTCCTGAAAAAACCTTCCCTTGATCCAGCAGTCCTTACCAATTACAGGCCTGTGTCCAAACTCCCCTTTCTGGGGAAGGTATTGGAGAAGGCAGTGCCACATCAGTTGCAGGGGGTCCTGGAAGAAGTAGATTATCTGGACCCCTTCCAGACAGGATTCAGGCCTGGATATGGTACTAGGACAGCATTGGTCATGCTGATGGATGATCTCTGGCAGGAGTGGGATGGTGATTGTCCATCCTTGCTCTTCTTGACCTCTCAGTTGCCTTCGATACTGTCAACCACGGTATCCTTCTGGAACAACTCTGAGGATTGGGGATCCAATCCACTGTCTGGTCCTGGTTTTCCTCATTTCTGAAGGGTCGAACCCAGTCGGTGTGGTTGGAGAGTGAGAGGTCCAGCCCTAGGCCCCTCTAATATGGGGTGCTTCAGGGCTCGATGCTATCTCCTCTCCTATTTAACATCTACATCAAGCCACTGGGTGAGATCATCCGTTCCCATGGGGTGCGATACCATCAGTATGCGGATGACACTCAGTTGTACATCTCGGCCCGTGGTGATACCAGCGATGCTGTCAAAGTTCTATCTGTGTGTCTGGATGGGGGCCATCGAGCTACAACTGAATCCCAGCAAGACTGAGTGGCTATGGATTGGGGGCCCTGTGCTGTCCCGGGAACTACCATCTTTTGTTCTTTTTGTTTAAATGCTTTTTGATTGGTAACTGTAGGAGCTATTTATCTTGAAGCACCATAAGTCATTTAGAAAATATTGCTTACAATACCCTAGGCTTATACTTGAATCAATCAGTTTTCCTGATTTTTAAGATAAAATTAGGTACCTCAGCTTATATTTGGATCGACTTATACTTGAGTATATACAATAACTTAACTTTCTAAGAGGGCTCTAATGGCATTCTCATAAGAACTAATTTTGACATCTTACAGAGTTGTCACTTCCTAACCATTTGGCTAAGATCAAAGATAGTGACATATAGACATCTTGCATTTTTGAAAACTCAATTTTTGGTAAGATTTGTGATATTTTGCTGCACTACGCTGGATTTTTAGCATTTCCTTAGTAATATCTTTGCTGGGTTTTTGTTTATATTGTTTCCTAACTAAATATATTAGTGAGCAACAATGCGAGTAGGCAGTGTTCCAGCAACATGAGTGCATTTTATTGCTTTTCTTGTCATCTCTGTGGGATGTAAGAGATTCACATAGGGTTTTGGTAATTAGTAGTATACTCTCTCTTTTGTGTTCATGTTATAGCTGAGGTTTGTTAATTTGTTTGAGGTCAATTTTAAGTACTTAGTGAAAGATAAATTTCATCAGAAATAGACTGCCTTTGTTTCAGGCTTTATATTTTACTCTCTCGAACATATACAAACAACTCTCATATTATCAAGGAGGAAATCTGCATTAGCTCTTCCCATAGAATCGCACTGGCGACGTTCATATATTGGCTAATTAGATAATTTCTTAAATGTGCTTAGATCATAAAACACCCAGTAGAAAAGAGAATATCATCTGTATCCTATTCATTTGGAGCATCCTTGGGGCACAGATAAATCAGTCTATATTTTCTTGCTTCACAGCTGTCATCTTAGCATTGATAGCAGTTGATAGTTTTGCAAGCGTGTGTCAAATCTCAGCTTATCTGTTTTGACATCTGTTGATGGAAACTCTCTTTTCCTGTTTGATCCAGACAATGACCTTGATATTCCTTATGAACAGTTAGGGCCTACAATTGTTTTTTTTTAAAGGAATCGTAACTTGTGCCTTGCACCTGTCATATCGAATTATCAGTTAGCAACTGGTAATACAATGAACATTGGCACATTTAAAGCTGATCTTCTGTCAGCCTTAAACTTTTTGGCGATGTGCCTTTTGAAACTGCACTTTGCTACTATTTTTGGAATCATTCATATGATATAATCAATTACCAGGAGTTCTTTTCATATTACTTATAGAATGGGATGTTTCGCTAGAACTAAAAAATCATGCTAGAAACAGGTTTTAGAAGAGCTTAAAAATGCTAGTGTGGTTTAACAAGAGCCACAAGAACGTCTGGAAGCATTTCTCACACATAGAGGGAGGGCTTGTCCAAAGGAAAGGTTATGCATACAATTCTGGCAAAAGAGTAATTAATGCCTCCAACCTCGGGGTTGGAGAGATAGGCAGGATATCTCTCAATGCCATTTCCAGGGAATCCTAAGCAGGTGAAGGCTTCTCCTTGGGAATACCCTGAAGGAAATGGTGAGCCACTGTGTGAGACAGAATGCTGGACTGGATGGGCTGTGGCCTGTTCCAGCAAGGCTGTTCTTATGTTCATAAGATTAACACCAAGGCCACAGCTGATTCTGGGCTGCTTCTTTCAGCCTGAGGGAAGGTAAAAGCGACCAGCCTCTGGCCTGCCGAGAACACCAAGGCCACAGCTGATTATGGGCTGCTTCTTTCAGCCTGAGGGAAGGTAAAAGCGACCAGCCTCTGGCCTGCCGAGAACACCAAGGCCACAGCTGATTCTGCGCTGCTTCTCTCAGCCTGAGGGAAGGTAAAAGCCACCAGCCCCTGGCCTGCCGAGAACACTGCCTTCGGGAGGGAGACTGGCGAGAACACCTGAGGCAGGGAGGCTTCTGGACTCCTGGTTGGGCTCCAAGGCCGCCTCCACCGCCGCTTAGCCGGTTTCATCTTCGGGAGTAGAGGCCGTTGAAAACATTGGATGTTTGTCTTCCGTCCCATGGCTGGTTTCGGAGAGGGGATATTTTTCCCGGCTGTGCTGGTCCGTTGCAGCAGCTACAGGGAGGACCTTGTGCCGCCAGGACCGGGGGGCAGGGAGGAGAACATCGGCTGCACCTGGGGTCGCTTGTGGCCCCAAAGATGGTGCCCCCCGCCATCTATGCAGCCACGAGCCTTGCGCTGCCAGAACTGGGGCGAGGAGGAGAACATTGGCCGTACCTGGGGTTGCTTGCGGCCTCAAAAGTGGCACCCTTCGCCATCCCTGCAGCATCGCGCCTCGTGCCGCATGGACCAGGGTGGGGAGGAGAACTATGGCCGCACCTGGGGTTTCTTGGTGGCCTTAGGGGCGGCGCCCACCCCTCCCCATCACCCCCGTGGCCTTACAGCGCTTGGACCAGGGCCGGGAGGAGGGCGGGGCCTGTGCCTGGTTGGCAGGGATCGGCTGAGGACTTTGCTGACCATCTGGTGGAGAAAATCGATCGGATCCGCTCGGGGTTCAAACTTGGCGTGGACGGGGAGGGTCCGGGGGGAGCCAGTGCGCAGTCTTGCGGTGTTACCTGGGATCGGTTTGATCCTGTTGCCCCGGATGAAGTGGACAGGCTCTTTGCAGCAGTCCGTGCCACTAATTGTCCATTGGATCCCTGTCTCGCCTGGCTGGTAAAAGCCTCTAAGACGGTGACAGGTAGCTGGGTCGGGGCTATAATTAACGCGTCTTTTCGAGAGGGGATATTTCCTGCACTGCTGAAACATGCTCTTGTGCGCCCCCTCCTGAAGAAGCCATCCCTCGATCCAGCAATCCTAACCAACTACAGACCTGTATCCAACCTTCCTTTTTGGGGAAGGTTCTGGAGAAGGCAGTGGCACGTCACCTGCAAGGGGTACTGGATGAAGCGGAATATCTGGACCCCTTCCAGTCAGGATTCAGACCTGGATATGGTACTGAGACTGTATTGGTTGCACTGATGGATGATCTCTGGCGAGAGCGGGATGGCGGTCATCCGTCCGTCCTTGCTCTCCTTGACCTCTCAGCGGCCTTCGATACCATTCTGGAACGGCTCCGAGGATTGGGGATCCATGGTACGGTGTGGTCCTGGTTTTCCTCATTTCTGAGGGGCCGGACCCAGTCGGTGTGGTTGGAGAGTGAGAGGTCGAGTCCTAGGCCCCTAAAATATAGGTGCCTCAGGGCTCGGTACTCTCTCCTCTCCTATTTAACATCTACATGAAGCCGCTGGGTGAGATCATCCGTTCCCATGGGGTGCGGTACCACCAGTACGCAGATGACACACAGTTGTACATCTCGGCCCGTGGGGACCCCAGTGATGCAGTCAAAGTCCTTTCCAGCTGTCTGGAGGCTGTTGGGGTCTGGATGGTGGCAAATGGGCTACAGCTGAATCCTAGCAAGACTGAGTGGCTATGGATAGGGGGTCCTGTGTTATCCCGGGAGCTACCATCTTTGGTTTTGGATGGGGCTGTTTTGCCCCAGACCAACCCGGTGCGCAACTTGGGGGTCCTCCTGGATTCGCGGCTGCTGCTAGAAGAACAGGTGGCGGCTGTGGCCAGGAGGGCCTTCGCCCAACTTCGGGTGATTCGCCAGTTGCGCCCACTCCTGGACCGGGACTCTTTGCTCATGGTCACTCACGCTCTGGTGACCTCCAGACTAGACTACTGTAATGCGCTCTACATGGGGCTGCCCTTGATGACCATTCGGAGGCTGCAGCTGGTCCAGAATGCCGTGGCCCAGGTGGTGATGGGGTGTGGACGTTATGCCCATGCCTCACCACTGCTTCGGGGGCTGCACTGGTTACCAGTTTGTCTCCGGGTGCAATTCAAGGTGCTGGTTTTGACCTTTAAAGCCCTACATGGTAGTGGGCCAGGGTATCTTAGAGACCGCATCGCCCTAAGGACGTCTGTCCGTCCAACCAGAGCGGACCGGAGGGGCTCTCTAATTGTGCCATCAGCCAGGGGGGCTCGCCTCTCTGGCACAAGGAGGAGGGCCTTCTCCGTGTCCGCACCAGCCCTTTGGAACCTCCTGCCTGTGGAACTGCGTCTCCAGACGGAGTTGTTGCTCTTTAGGAAGGAACTGAAGACCTGGCTGGCGGGCCAAGTTTGGGGTGCGGGTGGGGATGGGGGTACCGTTGGGTGGTTGGTATAGAGAATTGTGCCTTCCCCTTCGGTTCTTGCGCACCTTTTTGGTGTGGTTTTTTTTTTAACTTTTAACTTTTAACTTTTTTATCATGTGTCTTTTATGTATTTACTGTCCGCTATGTAAACCGCCCTGATTTGGGTTGTACCTGAGTGGGCGGTATATAAGCGTGAAAAATAAATAAATAAATAAAATATGTTAATGCTGAATCTGTCCCTTTTCTTGTTTGGATTTGTGACAGTGGTTCCTTAATGGAACAATATACAGTCCAGGATATGTCACTTTTCAGGAACAGAGAAACAGTTGTCAGAATTCTGTTCTTGCAATCTTCTTCTTCTTCTTTGCTTCCTCTTTTACCCCAGTGTACAGGTACAAGGAAAAATATATTGTATCTACGATGCCTAGTGGTTTTTTTTTTTTGTTTAATTGTTCAGATTAGTGTCCCAACATTAACTGCAAATTGGTTTTTATTTACTGGTATGGCTGGTCGTCTCTGTTTCTTTCATTAGCCAGACTGGTGCTGATGGACACCCTGAATATACTCCTGACAGACCTCATGCTGCCTGCTTACACCTGCATTGTGTGTAGTTCTCACAGAGAAGGGCAAACAAAATGATGTAAGCACAGGAGTACTTTTACTGTGAGGAAATGCTACAATGTTTGGGGCTGTTAGCCAAAATCAAAGGCAAATAAGAGATTTAATAGACATGTATGAAGTTATGCTTGGAGTGGAAGAAGAAGCATACAGGACCTTTTCTCTCTCTTATAGAACTAGAAGAACCCAGAATTCTTGTTTTGTCATGACTAACCTGCTTCTCTCCAACATGTTTAGAGAGAAATGCCTAACCCAAGGTAGGCTACATATAGACTAAGAAATGGGAGCTCACCCTTGGATCTTGAACTGCTGACCTGCCGACATTCTAATCGTCAGGTTCAGAGCCTTAACCACTAAGCCACCGTAGTCCTTTCCTCAAACAGTTATACTAAGTTTAAAAATTGTAATCAAAGAACTTGTTTGAAAGGAAGCTTTTGAAAGGAAGGCCAGTCATTTATTTATTTTTTGGTCCAAATTGCTAGTTACAATTTGCTATCCCATCTTATCCAGTCTGGCCAGGTTATCCTACTATGGCAATAGAGTAGACCATACTGCCAGTGACACAACGCCGAGTGTCAGGTGGTGGTTAACTAACCTGACAACCATGAGGACTAATGGCCTTGGGTGCTGAAGTCCACAGGGACGGATGTTGGTCCCCAAGTAGATTAAATTACACTTCACTCCATCTTGATGGAGGGAAGCAGCTTTATCAATATTGACCTGGGGCTGATGATGACCTTGTGTGCCAAAAGAGCTCAGGACCAGAAAGTGACTTGCGGAAGTGGATCAGTGGTACGGGGGTCATGCTGGGATGCGGAAGGTAGATGAGGGGCCACTGCATTATATTCTCAGGACTGATCGCCATGATGATCACCAATATTTTTAATCTTAAATGATCACCAATTATTAAAGAGGAAACAGAGATTGCAGAGAGACTCAATCAGTTCTTTGCTTCAGTATTCACTGAAGAAGACAGAGACCACATGCCCAAAACAGAGCCTCTCTTCGTAGGTAGGGAAACCGAAGAATTAAGCTGGATAGAAATAACCAGGGAGGAGGTCCTTGCATGTCTTGTTAAACTAAATCACCAGGACCAGATGGCATCCATCCACGAGTTCTCAGGGAACTTAAAGATGAAATTGCTGATCTCCTAGCCAAAATATATAATCTTTCCTTCAAATCAGGGTTTGTGCCTGATAACTGGAAGGTAGCGAATGTAACACCAATTTTCAAAAAAGGATCCAGCGGTGATCCAGGAAATTACCGACCTGTCAGTTTGACATGTGTCCCAGGTAAAGTGATGGAAACCATCCTAAAAGATAGGATTAATAGGCACATAGAAGAGAAGACACTGCTAAAGGAGAGCCAACATGGCTTTTGCAAGGGCAAATCATGCCTCACTAATCTGCTGGAATTTTTTGAGAGTGCCAACAAGCATGTGGATAAGGGGTATCCAGTTGACATTGTTTATCTGGACGTTCAGAAGGCTTTTGACAAGGTCCCGCACCAAAGGCTCTTGAATAAACTTGCCAGTCATGGAATAAAGGGACAGGTCTTGTCCTGGATCAGCAACTGGCTAAGGGACAGGAAACAGAGGGTAGCACTAAATGGACACTTCTCCAAGTAGAGGGAAATAAAGAGTGGGGTCCCCCAAGGTTCAGTACTGGGACCCCTGCTTTTCAACCTCTTCATAAATGATCTAGAAGTAGGAGCAAATAGCAAGGTAGCCAAATTTGCTGATGACACTAAATTATACAGTGTAGTGAAAACTGTCAGAGCTCCAGAGGGATCTCTTGACACTGGGGGAGTGGGCAAAACAGTGGCAAATGAGCTTCAATACTAGTAAGTGCAGAGTGATGCATGTTGGGGCAAAAAAAAAACCAATTACATTTATAAACTGATGGGGTCTGAACTCTCTGCGACAAACCAGGAAAGGGATCTTGGCGTCCTGGTGGACAGCTCAATGAAGGTGTCAACCCAGTGTGCCTCAGCAGTGAAAAAATCAAACTCAATGCTAGGGATCATTAGGAAGGGTATAGAAAATAAGTCAGCAAGTGTCATTTTGCCTCTTTATAAATCTATGGTGAGGCCCTATCTGGAATACTGTGTACAGTTCTGGTCGCCATACCTCCAGAAGGATATTATGGAGCTGGAAAAAGCTCAGAGGAGGGCGAGTAAAATGATTAGGGGACTGGAACACCTTCCTTACCATCTGAGGCTGCAACGGTTGGGCCTCTTCACTCTTGAACGACAGTGTCTAAGAGGTGACCTGATTGAAGTTTATAAAATCATGCACGGTGTGGACAAAGTAGATAAGGAAAAACTGTTTTCCCTATCACACAACACAAGATCTAGGGGGCACTCCATGAAACTTTTCGGTACTAGTTCTTAAACAAATAAGAGAAAGTACTTTTTCACCCAGAGGATCACTGGTCTATGGAACTCCCTTCCAGAAGAAGTGGTGACAGCTGTCAGTCTTGACAGCTTTAAGAAAGGATTAGACAAGTTCATGGAGGACAAGGGTATCAATGGCTATAATTATGGATACCTAAGAACAATCTCCGGGTTGGAGAGATAGGCAGGATATCTCTCAATGCCATTTCCAGGGAATCCTAAGCAGGTGAAGGCATCTGCTTGGGAATACCCTGAAGCAAATGGTGAGCCAGTGTGTGACACAGAATGCTGGACTGGATGGGCTGTGGCCTGTTCCAGCAAGGCTGTTCTTATGTTCTTATGTTAATATTCGGATTCGGATTTGACAGAAGATCTAATGTTAAGACTCATTGTTACAGCACTTAGTTTTGGATTTGCTGTTTCTTCCTGCATTTTATCTTTTTGTGCCAACTTACCTGATTAGGATTCCTATAGAATTATAACACTGCCAATTTTCTTCTACTGGTAATCGTTTTTTTAGCTTGGCTAGCTGCAGATTCTACTGCTAGAGATCAGCACAACTATATTTGTTTCTTTTTAGTAGTAGTAGCAACAGTAAAAATAATAATCACATTTAAATCAATTTCAAGTTATTTCCTTTTAAAAAAAATATTTGTCCTTTCAGAAACTTTATTAACCTTTCAAACTAATAATGTAATTCTCTCTTAACAAGTAGTCACTTTGTTTCTTTGGTTATAGTCATTAGCATCCTCATTAGGACTGACTAGTTGGGTCCTGCACTTCATATCATCCATGCTGTCTTGAAAGGTGCATGGAGTATCTTTTAATATTTATAACAATCTTGTTAAGATGTTCTTTTAGTGCTGTGTTCCTCTCCTCTGTGACCTGCTCTTGTGAGAGAATTAGATGTGCATCCCCTTTTATAAAGCCTCTTGTGTAACAGAACATACTGTACTGTTGTTTTATTTGTATTTTCTTGGGAGTGGTTCCCATGGACCATGCAGCTTAACCCTAAGAAAATACACAAAGAACTGACATGAAAGCATAAGAGTCCCCAATATCCTTGACTTAAGAGGGAACAATACATGGAAAGTGCTGATATTTTAGTAAAGAACTCTTTGGAAAATAATCTTCATTATTTTATCTTTAAATGCAGACCAGAAATCTCATTTCTGATTAGATCTGATAACCGATACATGTTTACTGATGTAAAAAGAGCCTCCTTGAATATTGTGGTATTGTTGAACCACAATTGGGCATACCCCGGGGAATGGCCATCTTGCACCAGCTAATTTTTCTCACACTAGGTTAGGTAAAAGGAACTTTAAAATGAACTCAGCAAAAGGTAGCTTCATTTTGCCATTTACACATTTGGCCTAGACATGGAAGAAGTTCTCAATAAAATGACCTGTATTTGTTCCTTAGTTGCATAGGTGTGAGACTTGCATACTACTACTACTACTACTACTACTACTACTACTACTACTACTACTACTACTAATAATAATAATAATAATAATAATAATAATAATAATAATAATAAAAGTTTTATTTATATACCGCTTTATCTCAGCCCAAAGGCAAATTAAAGCAGTTCACATTGGGGCATGCTGCCTGCACAGCAGACAGCAGCAGAAAAGAAATACAATATCAATAAACATACAACATTCCAATAATACAGTGAGCAATAAACAAAACAAAACAAAAAATACAACATAACAAATATGGTAAGAAAAGAAAGGAAAAAAAAAGACTCCCGCGGCCAAAGTCAGGCCGGGGAAGAGGGCTAAGGCAAGGTGGCGGTGGCGGCGCTTGACTTTTTAAAGTCTGCCGTGCTGATATGACCCCAGCAGTTCACTTTTACTCTTCCCTGCGTCAAATGCCGGGCCAGGAAAGAGGGCTAAATCCTCGAGCGGTGCGGCATCGGTGTTCTTTTGAGCTCTCCAGGGCTTGGAAAGCAGGGATGCAGTGGCAGCACCTGGCCTCCCATCCCCAGGACCAGGTGGAGCAAATCTCAGGGAGAGGCGGGAGAGTCCTCGGGCGGCATGGCGGCTGTGTCCTTTTGAGCCCTCCGGGGCTAGGAAGGCGGGGATGCAGTGGTGGCACCTGGCCTCCCTTCCCCGGGACCAAGTGAAGAGAATCCCAGGGAGAGGCAGGTGAGTCCTCAGGCGGTGTGACGGTGGCATCCTTTTGAGCCCTCTGGGGCTCGGAAGGCAGGGATGCAGTGACCCCAGCAGTTCACTTTCACTCTTCCCTGCGGCAAATGCCGGGCCAGGAAAGAGGGCTAAATCCTCGAGCGGCACGGCATTGGTGTTCTTTTGAGCTCTCCAGGGCTTGGAAGGCAGGGATGCAGTGGTGGCACCTGGCCTCCCATCCCCAAGACCAGGTATAGAGAATCCCGGGGATATATAGTGCTGATGCATACATAAATACATACATAGATGTCAGAACATCTGTAGGTAGTTGAAAAGCTGTCACATGCAGGAGTCAACACAACATCTTCAAGATGATGGGTACCTGCAAACATCCTATCATATCTCCTTTTGTCCTCAATCCCCATTGTCCATAGCTGCTGGAGAATCTCTTTCTCCTTAGGGTGACTTTGCTGCTGTGCTGCTACATATGCTTGGAACAGTCTCTCAGAACACTTTTATGATATTACATCTCTCCATCATTGAATAATCTACTCAAAACCCATTTTTTCCGTGATCATCCCCCCCGCCCACACCCCTATACTTTACATTCCCTGGCTTGTAAATAAGCAGAAATGTTTGTGACTTAAAGGACTGAAATATATGTGACTGAATGTTTTTATCTCTACAACTCATTCCTCTGTTTCTCCTCTAATGAATTTTAGATTGTAATATCGCTGGATTCAAATTGACAG
This sequence comes from Bradypodion ventrale, assembly GCA_035047345.1. Taxonomy (NCBI): domain Eukaryota; kingdom Metazoa; phylum Chordata; class Lepidosauria; order Squamata; family Chamaeleonidae; genus Bradypodion; species Bradypodion ventrale. The sequence continues at coordinate 114,653,047 of JAWDJE010000002.1, read as the reverse complement.
CCTCTTCCAGCTGTCTCTCCCAGGATTCTGTGATACACCAAAAGCAAGAAAGATTTCAGGCCGTTGCTGTTTTTATTTATTTATCCATAAATTATTACCCAGTAATTGCAAGCTGTCTTAGAAAATTTAAATCTTGTATTGTTTCTCTCACCTTCCCTTGTTGTTAGCAAGTGCATGGGAAAGGATGGAGAATCCCCTATCTCGCATTGCAATTGTTCCTTCATTGATTTTTCCCCACTGCCACTGAGGAAAGGAAAGTAGGGAGAGTTTGCAGACATCGGTTAGGTCAGAGATGGGCAGTCTTGGCCCTCCAGCTGTTCTTGGACTTCAATTCCCAGAAGCCCAGGTCAACACACCAGCTGGTCAGGGTTTCTGGGAATTAAAGTTCAAGAACAGCTGGAGGGCCAAGACTGCCCATCACTGGGTTAGGTTGTGTTAAATAGGAATGGATTCTCCTATGGCAGGAGTTCTCAACCTTTTTAAGCCGAGGGCCAGGTCACGCTCACTCAGACAGTTTTGGGGGCCAGACAGCCACTTTGCCCTTCCGCCACCACATGGTACTTCTAGGTGTGGTGAAGGCAGTGGGGGGCCACATGAAATGATGCCATGGGCTGCATCCAGCCCACGGAGCACAGTTTGAGAATCCCTGTGCTATGGCTTGACCTTCCTAGGAAATCAAGTAAGCCACCAACCCGATTTAAGAGAATTATCAGAGAATCGTGAAACTTGAATTATTGTTACTAATTTTTTTTGCCATCACTCCTATAATCCACACATTTTTGTTCTTATGGTAGTGGTACGAAGGATGATGATGATGTGATAATGTTTTTATTCAACTGAAAAAAATAACTTGAGTGGTATTTATGTTTACTTCCATCACATCATGACAAGGAGGTGAATTTTAAAAATTATTTGTACAAGGTTTAGAATTCAAAGTTGCTCTATCAGATGTCTATCATAGTAAGTTTTTCCACCCCTGTTTCATGAATGGTATTTTTTTCCTCTACATATAAATACATAAGTAAAGTGGAGACTGGTGAAGCTATACTGTATAGCTGAATACTTGCCAACTTGAAATTTGGCCATGTTTGGCCATTTTTTTCTATTAAAAGGTACTGCCATTGTGGTTCCAGTACTGTACTATGTTTATTAAATAGTTGTTTCTGCTAACATTTGCAATTTTGTTATTTCTGCTTCTTTAGTCATTACTCCAATGCAGGAAATTGAATTGCTTCTGACCTTTTAAAATGTATGTCAGAGTCCTCTTACTCTTCCTCCATTCCCCTCTCTCCTAGCCACGTTCCATTAACAGTTCTATACAGTTACTACAGGTGTCCTAAACTCTATTTCTATGAAATTTAGAATACCAATCTAATTGTGAACTCGTCAGCAGCATAATCTCCCCCTTTCAGGAATTGAATTTCTGTTAATAGGTGAAGAACAGTGTCAAGATCTAAAGATGCGGAGTAATGTCCAGTATTTCTGTGACACCTAAGAGCCATGTTTAATATAACAATGACAAAAGGTGTACATGCATTCTCAGAGAAAGATGGCATCTCCTAATTTTAGTAATATGAAAATGTACTTTTTTTTGCTAGTGATCTAGAATACATTTAAATGAACTTTGGCTTATAGTAGTATTTAATAGTATTTAATGTAAGGGAGCCTAACCTGTGATTATCTAGTAGCACCCTGAAACCTTGGGTGATAAACTATTTATAAACAAAGAACACATGGCTGCCAAAGTAATTAACAGATCTTTGTAGAGCTTTCCTCATCCAGCTTTATTTACTATATGACATGGCATCATTTAGTTACAGACTTCTCTGTCTGCCTGCTACATATAGTTATGCTGAGAAGACACTGGTAAAATGTATGCCATAATAATGTCAGGACATGGGACACACAGAAGTTCCTGTTCTGGAGTGGATTGGGAATACAGGATGGGGTATTTGCCATTTCCTCTGGCAGCTCCACGTTTATTTCAATAAAGAACTTGATGAATGCTGGGATCTCAATGTCCACTCATGGCTTTGTTTCCGTTTTTTTAGTAGGCAGTTGGCACAATCTGCCATTTCTGAATATTTTATTAATAATATTGAGACGGTAAACTTTCCCCTTTCTATCCTCTGACATACAAATTAGATCTTGATCTTCTACAGAATTATTCTGAGCCCTGTAGAATTAATTTTGTGCTGCACAGTAGTACTCAGTGTCAGCAACTCAGTATGATAAAATAATGTAACCCATTGATTAAGAACAAATTACAGGATAAATGGTTTAGGGAAAAGGTACTTTTTATTTAAAGAGTTGCCAATACAAATTGTTTTAAGATATGGAATGTAATTATGCAGTTTCAAAATCAGATCAATAGCAGCTATATCTCTGTGTGTACTATCAGGTTTACAGAGTAGCAATTAAAAGCAGTAATTATCAAGCATGTGAGAGGGTGAGAGGACTGAGCGTGGAATAATATACCCTTAACATATTGTTGCTTTTGAGTGTATTTGAACAATTCAGTTAAAGAATGGATGACAAACTTTAAAAAAAAAAAATAATAATCCTACCTAGCATTTATAATTAATGTGTTTATAATTTGGGCAATGTCTGAACTAATGGAGACGTGATGTTGACATAGATCACTGTCTAGTTAAAATTGTGCATGATAAGTACAAAAAGTGTTAGAAACTCAACCTATTTTCAAGGTGTAATATGACTGTTTGTCCCTAAGCCTTTTAAGTCAAATATTATAACTGCAAAGCTGTGGATACATCAGATTTTTTTTTGCAGGTTACTATATATTCTCTTTGATTTTATACCCATACCCTCCTCAAAATGTTTGTATCTCAGTTGATATAGAATTTATTTAAGAGTAATATATTTTCTGTTATGATGGCAAATTTAATCCCTGGATAGTTAGTCGCAGAGAAACTAGAAGTCTTATAATACCTGTAAGACTTAACTAGTTTTATTTTTCATTAGCCTAGGTTGCCTGGCGTTGCTGGGCTGTTATAAATTGTGTCTTGCTAATTCTGGAGCCCTCCCTTCGGGACTGTGATAACTTCTGGTTTTAAAACAAGCTCTTGTTTGCTCTGCATTTCATTTATGCTTGAATACAGAGTTTCATATCTTCAACTTCATGGCAAAATGGTAGAATGGAGATTACTTTATCTCTGCACAAAAGTTAGGGAACCAACAAATATTCTTGGTGTAGATTCCCTCTGCTAAGGCAATTTATATCAACATAATTTGTGTCACTATCTTTAAAACAAACTGTAGGCAAGAGTAGGGCCATTATTTTGTGCCAAATTACTCATATCATTGATGTCATTCATTCAGGAATGGCGGAGTGAAGGTCTGAAGCCTAGTGTATACTTTGAATGATAACCGCATGATAGCTGAATTTAAACATTTTCACAGCAAAAGAACATTTGTTACTTAAGTAATTTGATCAGTATGTGTAATCTTATAGTAAGCTGGTGTGTTAGTTTACATACAATGTATATTTAGTAGATGGATATACAAAGAGAATCTTTGTAATAATGACAGTATTAGACCTGAGCAGGATTGGACAGCCTCCTCATCTGCTTGGTATACCTTATATTGATAGTTGGCTTTGCTTAAACCCATTGCTCTTTAATAGATGTCAGTGGCAATTTTATACAATTTGTTTTATGATGAGAATATATCTGATTTTTTTTTCTTGCAGTCTTCTTCATAAATGAGACAAAATGAACTTGAGAACTTCATAGATTCATTCATCTATCCAGGCAGAAAGATCAAAGAGCCTAATCTAAATTGATGATCTTACTGGAGTAGATTTGCTAAATGAATAGAAATTAACATGTGTTGATTTAACAAGTCCCATTCATTAGGTGAATGTACTCTAGCTAGGGTTAATGAGAAGTTTTATCCCAGTTTGTTTAGCTCATAAAAAGTTGTCTTTAAATCCATGTGTATTGAAGCATGTTAGTTGTCTAGAATGAGAAGTGAAATTTTCTTTCCACCTGATGTATCCCTTAATCTACCTTGACTCTTGTATGGCAAGAGGTACTCATGTTTCTTTCCATGATGTGAATACCTGAAACTATTGAATTTGGCAAGTGCAGTTTGGTGAAAAATTTCTCTGATTGTCTGACAGCAGAAATCTGAGATGTTTGGCAATCCACCAGAGGCAACAGAGAAAAGTAAGAGAAGTGTGTTATAGCAACCTTAGATTTCCATCACAAAAAACCTCAGCAAATATGTTTATAACATAATTTCAAATATAAATTGAATTGTGAACATTTTGCTATATGAAAGGAATCCACACAGTTCACCTAGCAGTTTACTGCTCAGCAGCCAGCATTTTCAAACCCGTACACATTCCACGGTAATCACGGAATGCAGAACTGAAGAAAGGAAGAAAAAAATTTAATGAGTCTGGCAATTAAGAACAGAGTAAGGTATAAAAAAACCTGCATGGCTAAATAAGAAACTGTTGCTTTTCTCTGTGGTAGAAGGTGGAACAGTCTTATAAAGGACATAGGGCTTGTCTTAAAACAAGCTTTTAAGATTGAAGCACCACTGCTGGATAAAACTCAAAGTGTTAAACATATTTATAGTGGAGAAGTGGTCAGGTATGAAACTATGATGCAGGAATGCAGAGAGAAGTCTTCCAACTTTTCCAAATGCATGCCTGCTTTGTTGAGGTTTATGCTTCATGTTAAGCACAGCTGGTGCTCCAAAAAAGCAATCACACATAGAACATGATGTCAATACGCAGAGGAGGGGATGTGATTAAAAACATGGCTGCAATTTTCAGTAGCTGCCATATGTTTAATGTAATTTGTGTCTCTGGATGGTCTCTCTGTAACTGAGAGATGAATATCTGCAAAAGTTTCTGGAATTTTTTTCTTGCATACATAAAAATCCAACTGGGATATGAGTAACCAATTAAAGTGCATATAATGTACCTATGCCAATTATGAGGGGTTTCCCCCCAGTCTTGAACAAGCATTTTCAAAATTGCCCATGCTTAGTCAAGTGTGAATACATACATCACTTTTCAGAACAGTTGCAATAGCTGAAATTCTAAGTTGTCTTCTGTTTCTCAGTGGCACTAGGATTGATTAGTAGCCTAATTTTTGGATGGATTCTCTAATTTTCTCTAATCTTCTCACACAAACACACACACATGCATGGACATATCCATTGCCTAGCCCACCCCAGAGTAAGGAGACAGACAACTTTTTGGATGTAAAAAAATGGGCCACTTTATTAAGTTTTGAACTGAATTAAACCATGCAATTAAGTGCTCTGGAACAGGCTGATGTAGCACTGGTAAGGACCCTCCAATCCAAAATCCACTGGATATAATCATTGATCTTAACTCTGCCTTAGATTTTTCTAATTAAGTTACTTAGTAGATCCCTAGCCAGAAGTGTCAACCAGCCACTCTCACTTCTGGCATTGCATCGGGTGAACTGCCTAAGGCACTCCAAGCTGTCAAACTTGGCAGAGCCTTGTTCCTGGGCCGCATTTAATCAATCAGGCATGTTGTCCATCTTGGCTGTCCACCCATGTGATTAATCAAATGTGTCCCTTACCCAATTCACTATGGATCCATTTTCAGTCATTACCAGTGCTACCCACCAAAGTGACCAAAAAAACCCCCTCATGTCTCAACCGTCCACCACAGTGTGGGATGGGCGAAAACAACAAGAATCCAAATAGCCAGTCCAGGATTCAAGCAAAGATTCCCATCCGGCCCATATGCGACCAAAAAATTCACACTATAGTTTTGGGAGGGAGGGAGGGCAACGCACCCGAAGGGAAACTGAAAGCGGCAAACTCTGGGTGGGCGAGCCCCCCTTATAAAGGGAGCTCCGGGTTCCTCCCCCAGGGCTCGCCGCTGACTGCTGTCTCCCTTCTGGGGGGGGAGGCAAAGCGCGCACATGCAGCATTCGCTGCCAGTACGCACTGATTCTATGGCACATTTGGTAACATTATCAAATGCAGGGAGAAAGCAGATGCATAAACAAAACAGTACTTATTCCATAGTATTTGGCATTTTGATTCTTTCATGCCATCGCTGCAGATAGACTCGGTTGTGTCGTGTCCCATTAAAGCTTGTGCATACATGTGTGTGTGTGCCTGCACACACATACTCATCCAACCACTTTGACATTGTGAGGCCTTTCAACCTGTAGTACATTATATGTCATCTTTTCCTTGTTATTGGTATGTGACATGTTAGATGATTGAATGAAAGCTTGATGTGGTCTATCTCAGTCCATGCAGGCACAAGGCTCTTCATTCTATAAATCAATCTATTAACAAAGATCACTCGTCTCAATACAGTAAATTGGACCATAATACTGCTTTCCTTTTGGCTTAGGTGTATAGTTGTTTGTCAATGTTTCCTTTTCTCCCTTGACATTTATATGGCAGGAGCCATAGTAGCTTGGCAGCAGTTCTATTTGTGAAACAATGCTGTGTGCTTGTTTTGATCTCAATTTTTCATTGATTTTGGTACAAGTAGACTTTTTTTTCCTAATGTAAAGCTGAAAAGATTCTGTTCCTTTTCTTTTGTAAAGCCTGTTAGAAAAGTGATTTGTGGCTATTTGAATATTTTTGTAAATATCCCTTGATTCAGTAAGTTGCTGGTGAAACAGTTCTGTTAAATGTCTTTTATTGCCAATGGAGGAAACAGACAAATTCTCATCTGTTTAAATCATACAGGCAACATTTATGACAACAGGTAACTGTTCCGGATAATGGGTTCGATAGAAATTGATTGGAATCATATTGTCTCATTTTGCCTCTTTTTAGTGGGGTAGCTGATCAAACTGTACATTATCTCAGAATTCCTAACATTTTAAATGCCTCTGATGATTTGGTTTGTTTGTTGTTGTTGTTTTTTGGGGGGAAGGGGAGGTTGTGCAGAAATCCATTCATACAATTTAGAAACGCCCACATTTGAAAAAATGTTTGAATATATTTGAGGGGTGACTATACTCTTCAAATATAACAAGAATTGGTTCAGGTTTTTGTGAAGTTGATTTAAAGCAGGGGTGGGTAAACCTTTTGGGCCATGGGCCATTCACGTGGTTCAGTGGCCCAGTCATGTGGTTCCTCCCACCGGACGTGGAAGTAAAAAGTGCCCATGCATGCGTAAAACATTTACGACAGCCACGGGTGCATTTACAGCAGTATTTTATGCTTGCACTGGCGTGTTTTACTTCCGCTTCCGGGAGCAGTGTGGGCTGGATGATTTGGCATTGTGGTCCATATCTAGCCCACGGGCTGTAGTTTGGGCACCCCTGATTTAAAGTCATGTGCTCTTTGTGTTGATGTGTGCATCCATCCTCGTGGAACAGTTATGTTTCAAGCTATACAGTATATTAGTCATGAGGACTACACAGGCTTTCAAAGCATTGCATTTTCAAGTGAGTTGTCACTTTGGAGCTCAAATTTTTCCTCAGGTGCTTGTCACGTTGAAAAAGATGTTGTTATTCTGTATGGTCTTTGTGTAGTGTAGCAAAATCATAACAAAAACAGGAGTATTATTGAGTCAGGGTGTGATTCAGATTGCAAATAAGATGTATGCCTTATTATGTTCAAAATGACTGCTTTGCTGGGAGCATACCTGTCAAGTTTTGGATTTGAAAATAAGGGAAATTCCCTGGCCAAAACAGGATACTTGACAGCTATGCTTATCCTGTGCAGTCCTCCAGTGGCGGCATTAGGGCATAGCAGTCTAACTAATACGGGAGGATGGCAGGAAAGAGGGTAAAATACGGGAGTTTCCCGGCAGTACGGGATACTTGACAGCTATGGCTGGGAGTGATGACCCTTAAAGTGACCATTCTGTCTGATGGGGAATTCCTCCATCCTTCCACCCTACTCTCAAAAGCCGTAGCCCTACTGCTGGATCAAAAATGTCCAGTTTAGGAATGGATTGGGTTCAGGTTGGAGCCTGTGTTAAAAATATTACTCAATAGCTCATAATAACTTCAACTCAGCTATTATTTCCATCTGCCATTGCCTCTTTATACATATAGGCATTTTTCCAGGAGAGAAGTTCAGATTTGATGGTCACTGTAATGAATTACTAGTAATATAAGAACTTTGCTTTTAATGAATAAAGTAGTTTCCCTGAGTTCTTAATTCCCTGGGCAGAGCTAGAGAAGATTGAGAATTTAGCCTCCAAGAAAGGTGCTGATTACCATAGTTTACTGTAGTTTAGTTTGAATGTAGTCATAACAGGCTGAATATTGTGGGAACGGAACTAAGTTGATGAACATTGTGTGCTGTGCTTTAATTGGTTAAAACCCTAGAAAAGGAGGGATGAAGGAAAAGATGTATTTTGGTTATAGTGGAATGTGAAGGAGTAAGGCCAGGATTTTGCCATGCTTTAGGATCGCTTGTCACAATGCCTGTTTGTGAGTAAACAATAGCAAAAAGTAGTAAACTGTGTTAGCATGCTAGGTTAGGCCCGGCCAGAGAAATATAGCTAGATATGCTTTTCTTATTTTACAATGGAAAAGGGGCGAACAAAATATTTCTATTTCCTATCTTGTGCCTGATCCCGAACTGTCCTAAATATACCTGATTGCAACCAGAAAAAGTCGTATTTGTTTCTTATAGAGCTAAGCTGGTGGGAGAAAGTCCAGTTCTTTTATTTGTAACTCTACAATTAAATTAATCCACATTGTAAGTCCTACCTGATCTGGCTGGATTATAAGCATAAACAGTCAGTGATTTAAATTTATCATAGATTTCTCTTGCCTAGAGCAGGACCACAGGTACTCTGAAACAGCACAAAGTGTTGTCTAGGCTTCTGATGGGTACAGGTCTCTGGAAGGTGGAATGAGTCCTATAATGGGGAAATAAGCTTGTGAGGCTTATACTTACAGTCACTGTTCTTGATAGGTTTTATCTTTCTGTCTGCCTCAGCTATCAGTGATGATGGCTTGCTTATTTTCTGCCTTTAAAAAATTGTTCTTCTGCTCATCTTTGCAACATCATTATTTTATCTTAATGTTTTATTTTTCAAGTTAGGATCATGATGATGACGACGATGATGCATCATCATCATCATCATCATCATCATCATCATCATCATCATTATTATTATTATTATTATTATTATTATTATTATTATTATTATTATTATTATTATTATTATTATTATTATTATTATTATTATTATTATCTTGAACGCTCGAGTGGGCGCTGGCTTGCAGGAGGCATGTACCGATCCTTTAGGCTGTGATAATTTCCTTTATCCGCTCACTCCCAGTGCAGCCTAAGGTCACCTCACCGTATCGCTTCCCAATCAGCTTCAAAGAACTCCACCTGTTGCTTACAGGGAGTATGCGGTGGTTTAATATATTGGTAGCATGTGAGGGCATAGAGCAAAGCACTAGGATATAGCTTGATAAATTGACATCCACTCCGTTGATGTTACTCACAAAGAGTTTTATTTTCCATTAGCATCTGAAAAAGAAGAGAGACAGAAACACAAAGTACATAGCATAACATATTTAGTAAGGTTCCCTTTGGTCGGGGAAGCCCTGAAGGGATATTTATCAGTCCAGGTTGGGGAGACAGAGCCCTGCCTTCTACCCAAGAGGACTGAAGAACTCAGGGAAAGGGCTCTGCTTTTATACACAAAAAGGAGCAGATTTCCCTCCCACCTTTGCATTCCTAGGATGACTCAATCTGCAGGTGTTCAGAGTCACGGGGTTTTGATTGACAGGGGGGAGGCATCTTCTCCCTCGTGGGGTAGTCAGATGTCTCTGTCGTCACTCTGCCACCTGACCTATTTATCATCCTCCCTCGTGGAGTCTGCAGGTGTACATTCCTTTGAGGGAATGCAGCTGTGTTGATTCCATCAGAAAGGAATGTGTTTACAAGTGCTTCAGTAGCTAAGTGATAAGGTTGCCATGGTTACTCAAGGATCATGACAATTATTATTATTATTAATGATTCTTATCTATTCCACTTGTTCTCTTTTGGGATACCAGCTTCAAAAGAACATCCTCTATTAATACATACATAGGATCTGGAGTGGTTAGATAGTCAAGGAGTGGTTCACTTATTCCCACTTCCCTATGGCAATGGGGGAGATAAATCTAACTCTATCAAGTCCTAGTCTGATGTTTTCATGCACACGTGATGCATCGCATAAAGTCCAAAACTGCTAAAAAAATTGACGTTATCTGAGGTATTTGGTATAGGAACCTACTCTAAACAATATAATTTTGTCCATTGTTTGAAGAATGGCCTGTAAGATATTGGTTCCATAATATGGGCCTGTCCCACTATATTCCTGTTCCCAGAAGTCCTAGTTGATGTGATGACCAGAGATGGATGCAGGGAGTTTTAGACAAATATCATTCCGAAATTAGAAAAAAACTTGTTGTTGTTCAGTCGCACAGTCGGTTCCGACCCTTTGCGACCCTATGGACCATTGTTCTCCAGGCACCTCTGTCCTCCACCATCCCCCTCAGCACTCCCAGTTCTGTGCCCATTGTGTCTACAATACCATCTAGCCATCTCATCTTTGGCCTCCCCCTTCTTCTTTTGCCCTCCACCTTTCCCAACATCAGGGCCTTCTCAAGTGAATCCTCCCTTCTCATTTGATGTCCAAAATACTTTAGCTTCGTCTTTACTATTAGCCCTTCCAATGAGCAGTCAGTGTTGATTTCTTCTAAGATTGACCTATTTGTTCTCCTCGCTGTCCAGGGTACTCTCAAAACTCTCCTCCAACACCACATTTCAAAGGCATCTATTCTTCTGCGTTCAGCTTTCCTAATTGTCCAGCTCTCACATCCGTACATTACCACTGGGAATACCATTGCTTTGACTATTCTAATTTTTGTTTGCAATGTGATGTCTCTGCTTTTCACTATGTTCCCCAGGTTTCTCATGGCTTGTCTCCCAAGAATCAGTCGCCTTTTTATTTCATGGCTGCAATCCCCATCTGCCGTGATCTTTGATCCCAGGAAAGTAAAATCTGTCACTGCTTCTACTTCTTCCCCATCTATTTTCCAGGAACTGATTGGGCCTGTTGCCATTACCTTGGTTTTCTTGATATTGAGTCTCAAACCAGCTTTTGCACTCTCCTCCTTCAGCCCAATCAAGAGGTTCTTTAGGTCTTCCTCACTTTCTGCCATTAGGGTGGTATCGTCTGCATATCTCAGATTGTTTATGTTTCTCCCAGCAATTTTAATCCCATATTGTGATTCCTCCATCCCTGCATTTCGCATTATGTGCTCTGTGTATAGATTGAATAAGCAGGGTGATAAAATGCAGCCTTGTCTTACTCCTTTTCCTATTCCAAACCACTCTGTCATTCCATGTTCTGTCCTAACTGTTGCTTCTTGGTTCATGTACAGATTTCTCAGGAGGCATATGATGTGCTCTGGTATTCCCATCTCTTTAATTACTTGCCACATCTTGTTGTGGTCCACACAGTCAAATGCCTTAGTGTAATCAATGAAACAAAAGTAAACTTGTTTCTGGTATTCCTTTGTTTTCTCCATGATCCAACGTATGTTGGCAATGTGGTCTCTAGTCCCCCTGCCTCTTCTGAAACCGGCCTGCACCTCTGGTAGTTCTCTCTCCACATGTTGCTGAAGTCTGTCCTGTATTATCTTGAGCATCACCTTGCTGGCGTGTGGGATGAGTGCAATTGTTCGGTAATTTGAGCATTCTTTGGCGTTGCCCTTTTTTGGGATTGGGACGTATACTGATCTTTTCCAATCCTGTGGCCACTGTTTTGTTTTCCAGATTTGCTGACATATTGAGTGCAGTAATTTGACGCCATCATCTTTTAGCGCTTTGAAAAATTCGACTGGGATACCATCATATCCACTAGCTTTGTTGTTTGCAGTGCTCTTTAGGGCCTTTATAACTTCGCTCTCCAGGATGTCTGGCTCGAGTTCAGTTTTTTCATCATTGTGGTTATCAGGAGTGTTGAGGTCCTTTTTGTAGAGTTCCTCTGTGTACTCTTTCCATCTTTTCTTTATCTCTTCTGCATCAGCTAGCTCTTTTCCGTCTTTGTCCCTTATCATGGTCATTTTTGCTTTAAATGTTCCCTTTATTTCCCCGATTTTTCTGAAGAGATCTCTAGTCCTGCCTCTTTTGTTGTTTTCCTCCATTTCTTTGCACTGTTCTTTTAGGTAGTTTTCCTTATCTCTCCTTGCTTTTCTTTGAAATTCTGTGTTCAGAAGGTTGTATTTTTTCCTTTCTCTTTTGACTTTTGCCTTCCTTCTTTCCTCTGCTATTTTAAGAGCCTCATCAGACAACCATTTTGCTTTCTTACGCTTCTTTTCTTTTGGTATGGTTTTCTTTGCTGCTTCCTGCATGATGTCCTTTATCTCTGTCCATAATTCTTCTGGCACTCTGTCTATTGCGTCCAGGCCATTATATCTGTTCATCACCTCCACCGTGTATTCTTTAGGGATGCTGTCTAGGTGATATCTGTCTGGTCTTCTTGTTTTCCCTATTTTCTTTAGTCTTAACCTGAATTTTGCGATCAGTAGGTTGTGATCTGAGCCACAGTCTGCTCCAGGTCTTGTTTTTGCTGATTGTATGGAGGTTCTCCATCTTTGGCTGCAGAGTATGTAGTCAATTTGGTTTCGGTGTTGGCCATCTGGTGATGTCCATGTGTAAAGTCGCCTCTTGTGTTGCTGGAAGAGAGTGTTTGCTATGACCAGTGCGTTCTCTTGGCAGAACTCTATCAATCTTTGCCCTGCTTCGTTCTGTACTCCAAGACCAAACTTGCCTGTTATTCCCTCCACTTTTTGGTTTCCTACTTTGGCATTCCAGTCTCCTAATATAATTTGGACATCATTTCTTGGTGTCTGTTCTATGAGGTGTTCTAGGTCCTCATAGAACTGGTCCACTGTGGCTTCATCTGCACTAGTGGTTGGTGCATAGACTTGGATTACGGTGATATTGAAAGGTTTGCCTTGAATTCTGACTGACATCATTCTGTCATTTTTGAGGTTATATCCCATTACTGCTTTTCTTACTCTGTTATTGACAATTATGGCTACTCCATGCCTTCTAAGGTTTTCTTGTCCACAATAGTAGATATGATGGTTTCCAGAGCTGAATTCACCCATCCCTGTCCATTTGAGCTCACTGATGCCCAAGATGTCAATGCTTATTCTTTCCATCTCATTTTTTACCACTTCCAGTTTACCTTGGTTCATTGATCTCACATTCCATGTCCCTATGCAGTATTGCTCCTTGCAACATTGCATTTCTCCTCCCCCTTTCCTGTCCCTCCCCTTCCTCCACTCTGTGGTGTTAAGCATCCTGTATCACCTAGCCTGCCCTTTTGTTTTGCCTTTTGTTTTGGTCAATAGGGTTCTCTTGGCAAGATTTATGGCGTGGTTGCCGGTGTCTGCGCCATTTTTCTCTCCTCATACATTTTATCACAGTTTTTAAAAGTTTAAAAACATTTAAGACAACATATTATCATGCATATTATCACACTTTAAAGCACAGTCTCTATGTCAGTTGCTATATTAAGTCATTTTAAAGTCTTTATGTGAGTTACTATATTAAGTCATCAACATTTCTGCATATTTAACTACTTATCCTTTGTATGGGGCTCTGAGTCTCACCCCCTGGTTTAACTCCTTTGCCTTCTTTCCTTCTGCCAATTGGACCTCTCCTTCGGCGCTTGGTTGTTTTCAGGGCTTGGAAAAGGCTCTCGTCGGGGCGACTGGCTGGCCTCTCCCCACCCGGCTGGTCTTCCTCCTCCCTCACCGGCCCGGCTGGAGATGGTGGGGACCGGCTCGGAAGGGCTCGCGTTGGGGTGACTGGCTGGCCTCTCCCCGCCCGGCTGGTCTTCCTCCTCCCTCACCGGCCCGGCTGGAGATGGTGGGGACCATCAGTTCTTTTTTTAAAAGTACATTTAGACGCTGGCTGGGAGGCGGAAGGTCAGCAGTTCGATTCCCGAGTACTGCGGGACAGAATGAGCTCCCGTCTTTGTCCCAGCTCCTGCCAACCTTTACTAGACTTCAACAATTTGCTTGAAAAGATTTCTCTCCAGACTTGTTTTACAGTTGCTTTTCCTGCTCACCAGATGGGTCTGATTTGCCCTTAGCTCTTTGAAAATCCTGGACTGGGTGGGCCAAACAGCTTCTTCCGCCCGAGGCTCCGGCCACCGGCCTCGCCTTGGTCTTGCAGTATCGGCCCGAAAGTGGAGCTCGTTCGTCGAAAGAGGACGCCGTTGGCACATCTTCTGTGTTCACGTGTGTGTGTGTATGAGAAAAAACTACACCAAGATTAAAAGAAAAATCCAGCCATGCCATGCCCATTGAGGTCTTTCCTTTAGGTTTGTTTAATTTATGCAAGTAGGTAGGACCACAGTTAACAAATGGATGGGGACTAAAATTTAATCTCTGCCTTTGTGTCCCTCCCTTTTCAATTTTTCTGTTTAGCCCCTTCGTCCCAGTTTGCTCATTTGAGTCCATTTCCAACCTCTCCACTCTATTTCTGTTGTTGTCTTTAGTCTCATCTGAACTGATCTCTTGCACTGTGTTACTGTGTTTCCTATGCTTTTCAAATTCATTTTGGATTTCCTAATATTTTTCTCCTTGTGTTCTTATTTGCCTGTCGGCCTCCCCCATTAAATTGTGCAGAGGCCTCTACAGAGATTTTCCAACATAAGCAGCTTTCCAACATTTTTAGAATGTTTACCGAAGAGTATTAAAGTATTGATTGAGAAAATTGGACCACATCAGTCCTTGAACTTATCTGATGTAGATTTGAAAGAGAAAATGATTCCATACCAAATGCATTAGCGTTTTTGAGACGTAAGTTAACTATAACCAGCAACTTGGTGAAAAATGCTTGGCTGCAATTGAGTCATTACCCAGTTAAAAATAACCTTTCCAGGTCATGTCGTTTTGTTTGCTGCAGTGAAATAAGTTTATTTCAGCAGAATGAAGTCATTATTAGCTTGGCAGAGTCCACTTGTCAGAATTTTATGGAGCAGAACACTGTTTGGCTGGGAAATTCAATAAATACTATAATGTGAGAGGAGCTGAAGGGGCATAGAGTGGGGGATTTGTCACTAATGCAGTGTTTTAGTGTTCTACTATGAAGGTATTGCTTGATAAGAAGAATCATTCTTAAAGGTCAGACAAACCAAACAACCATAACATATTGTGGCGGTAAAATATGTGGATTAATTATCTGTTTTGACACACTGAGAATCTGTAATATAAACATAAATGTGTCTTTCTTCCATTTGATGGTTGCATTTTCATTATCTATCCTTTGGACTCTTACTCCATTGAGTCAAGAAAATAGTTATGTTGGAAACAGGTTTGCAGCATAATTAATCATTATTTCAGATTGTTTTGTTCAAAAGATGTCTTGTTTGAGAAAAAAAAGGGAGACTAGTGCAGAACTACTCCAGGGAGAAAAATGTAGCTGGAACAACTTCTTGAAGATGATTAGTGCAAAATAGCAAAACGTAAATTGAGAAATGCCTTTGAAAATCTATCTCATCTATCTGTAGTTTTCAAGATGCTTTACATAAATACGTGCTGAATTTTATTTATTCCAAACTATGATTTTGGACATGTCAGAAATATCACTAGGGGTGTAACATGGTGAAAATATCTGGGTTTCATTCTTTTTGAGTTCTTTTTGGGTGCTTCTTTTCGTGGGGACTGCAGTGGCTCAAGTGGCTAAGATGCTGACTGGAAAGCGGACGGTCAGCAGTTTGATTCCTGAGTACTGCAGGACGGAATGAGCTCCCGTCTTTGTCCCAGCTCCTGCCAACCTAGCAGTTCAAAAGCAAGAAATTGCAAGTAGATAAATAGGGACCATTTCAGTGGGAAGATAAACAGCATTCTGTGCGCTCCGGTGTCTAGTCATTCCTGCCACATTACAACAGAAACATCTGCAAAAGCAGCCAGCACTGGCTCTTCGGCTTTGAAACAGAGATGAGCACTGAACCCTAGAGTCGGCTATGACTGGCTTTCAAACAAGGAAAACCTTTACTTTTTCTTTTTGTGCCTTTTGTGGATGGGTTCTATTGTTTGTTTAACCCCCATCCCCCTTTTCAGGTTCTACTTGGAGACAGCAAAAAACTCTTTAAAAACTCTCAGAATCTAGTGAAAAATTAAAGGCAAAGAAAAAGAATCTCTCCTACAAGTACGCAAAAGTACAACCCACCACTACCAACCCCCCCAAATTATATATTTAATAGTATAAATAGAATACAGTAAAATAACCAAATTACAATTTAAAAAACCAATCAAACAAGAAGAGGATCTGTCTCACAAAGGTAAACAGTAAAATTAATCCAAGAAAGTAAAGGACCAAAGAACCAAAAATATTCCCTAAAAAATGAGGGTAAAGTAGGAGGTAAAAATAATCCAAAGAAGGCAGAGAAAAGGAAAAGAATCCAAGATGGATCAAGGCGGAGGAAGCCAGCTGGCCAGCAAAATGGATGCCAGGAGTTTGCATACCATAAAGAACAAATGATATGGAGAAAATGCCAGTGGGATTTCATTTTACCGATTCAAATTCTTCCTCAGTCCTGTATATTTAGCAGCTCTTGCAACCCTGGTACAAAATTTCCCAAATGATTTGTCACTGAGTGAAAGAAAGGTTAAATGGAAGAAGGAAATATAAATAAAGAGAGACATCCCTCAGACTTTTGCTAACATGATGCATATGTGTGTAAGAGGTTCTTTTGGGACTCAGTGAAATAACACAAAAATAAGAGTCTCTTTCCTGTTGCTTGGTAGGTTGGCCTTTTCTCCGCTCATATTAATATGACAATCCCAGCCCTAATTAAGGGAAAGCTGTACTGATGGTGCTTATAAAGTTTATTCAAAGACAGCTACTCTAAAAGAAGACAGATTAACACAATGTCAATTCTTTATGACACTATCTTCACCAAGAGGTATTGGCTTCTTGTTATATTTCCTTATATTTCTCTGCTGAGTGTCCTTTTGTCTTTTCAAAACGACGTCTCTTGTATAATGCATTTTATTATGGAGTCATGGAAGTCATATGAAAGGAAAAGAGTAATAAATTATTTTGTAGGTGTTAGGGGAATGATTTAAGTCTGGACTAGGAAATTACTGAAGCTGCTTTATCGTTTCAGGAAAGATTTATAACTTGATTTGATCTCATTGTCAATGTATTAGCATTCTTCACTGTTGAAAATATTATTCCGTTCAGTTAAAGCAGGGGTGGCCAAACTATGGCCTGTGGGCCAGGCTCCGCCTGCAGTGCCAAATCATCCAGCACGCATTGCAAGCGCTGCTCCTGGAAATGGAAGTAAAACACACCGACTCATGCGTATAATGCTGCTGTAAATGCACCTGTGGCTGTCATAAATGTGTTTATGACATCAATGGGTGCACTTTACGGTGGGGGGAAACCATGTTACTGGGCCACACCATGAAAAGTTTGGCTAACCCTGAGTTAAAGTAACACCTGTGGTACATTATTTGTAGCTCACTATTCTTGTACTCTGGATAAACTTGGAAAGTGTTTTAGCTAAATGTAAAAGAGTGTCCACTTTTTGCTTTTGCCAGCATAGTGTTTTTTCGTAAGAATGACAGAGACAGTCATACGTTGTCTCTTTAATGGGAATTGTGTTTATTTACAGATGTGCAGAGATGCGGTCTTGTGAAAATATCTTTGCTAAGGCATTAATGATAGGACAACCAATCTAATCATTGCACAGAAAATACTAAAACAGGAGTTCTCAACCTTTTAAAGCCAGGGGACAGGTAACACTTCCTCAGACAGCTTTGGGGGCTGGATGGCCATTTCGTCCTTCCTCCACCATATGTCACTTTCGGGTCTGATGGAGGCAGTGGGCCCCCCACATGAAATGGTGTCATGGGCCGCATGTTGCGAATCCCTGCTGTAAAACATTCTAGTTCATGTTACTTTAACCATGATCCTAAAATATGCAAACTCCGTTCCTATCCTGAAACATGCATACTTCATTTTAATTATGTCCACAACACCTAGAATGAAGAAAAGGAACCTTAACAGCAATTCCCTTAGTACCGTATTTTTTGGACCATAAGACGCACTCCCCCCCAAAAAAAGTGTGTGGGGGGGAATGAGGGTACGTCTTATAGTCCAAATGCTGTCCAGCAAGGCTGTTGTACAAGGATATTTTACAACAGCCCCGGCTGGCCAAGACTTCTACGATGCCCCACAGCTGTTCCGGGCCAGGGAAGAAAGAAGGGTGGGAGGACACACCATATTTTAAGGGCCATTACCACAGGTGGCCACAAGCGGGCGAAAATCGCATTTTCCCATTTAAATTTTGGAGATCAATCAGCTTTTCTGTTTGTATTTTCCCCAATGCATTTAAGTGGGAAACCAAACCTGTACATAAAAAGAAAGGGTTTCATTTACCTTTCTGTTCCTGCTCCATGTTTCCCTGCTACACTGGTCAAAATGGAGGGGGAAAGCAATGCTTCCTGGTTGCAGGAAGAACAAGAGGCTAGCGTAGCATCGCTTCCTGCTTCATTGCATTTGACCTGCCCACCCATTTCCCCTGCAGCACCTCCACTGGTTGGTGGTGAAAGTACAGGTTCAGAATCCCCCCTCCCTTGTTTTCCTGCTCTAAAAACTGGATTCGTCTTATGGTCAGGTGTGTCTTATGGTCCGTAAAATACGGTATTTCTATAGAGATTGTAATGATGGTCAGACACTCTTCAGAAAATCTTGAGTCTGACATCGTACCAGCCAGGATGCTTTTAAACTGCAGTCTGGCCTGGATTTTTCTTACCACCAGAGAAGCCTAGGAGATTCAACAGTTCAATCCTGGCTTGCCCTGACAAACTACAGCCTGTCCTCTTCCCAGGGTTAGCTACTAACCAGTGTCATTCTAATCTTGGTAGCATATAGAAACAAACTCCCCTTTACAAGTGTTAATAAACACAATGGCTGAGCCTTTTTTTTTAAAAAAAAAGTTTGATTTCAATAACATTGAGATATATATTAAATCAATAGTCAGGTTTCAAAATTGTGACAAACAAAAGGCATCTTCAATTAATACTAATAAACACTTCAAAATACTACAGGCAAGACAGACTATCAATGTACTTATTGCTATTTTTATTTTCTGTATTTTTATGCTCTGTTATTAAGTTAATTCTTGGAAACCGCTTTGAGTTATTTTGATAAGAAAAGTGGTATACAAAAATAAACATGAATGAATGAATGAATTTCCCCACAAAATATTAACCCTGCCTTTCTGCTCTAGAGGAACCTTCCTACCCCTATTCAGCTGAATTATCCCTGGACAGCAGCAATCTCAAAGCCCTGCTCATCTTCGTATTTTACCTCAGTTCTCTCTCATATTTTATCTCAGCTCTCTCTCTTTTTATTTTACCTTGTCTCTCTCTCTTCTTATCTCAATTATCTCTCTTCTTATTTTACATCACCTCTCTCCCTTCCTCAGTTCTCTCCCTTCCTCCTATTTTACCTCAGTTCTCTCCCCTCTTATTTTACCTCAGCTCTCCTTTTTATCTAAATTCTCCTCATGGATCTAGAACCTTCCCCATCAATTATTCACTCTCAACCAATCCCAGTCCAAATGCAAATCAGCTCTTCTTAACATTCGATCTCTACCCACTGCTGTTAATCTTCCCCGGCCTTGCCTTCACCTTTACTAATGCTACTTTCTTTCCATTCGTGCACACACTCTGCACATGCTCTCTCTCTTTTCTCTACTCTAATTATATTTATTCCTTACAGAGATCAAGTAACATCTGCAGTTGTGTTGGACCCTAAGTGAGAGCAAAATCTCTTGACATGTTAGTTGAAAATGAGCCATTACTTTGGTAAATATCTCTAGTCACAAGTAAATTAAAACATTTATGTATGAAATAGAAAAAAAATATAAGCACCGATCAGCTCTTGATTTTAACTTGTTTGTTGGTTAATTCTAGCAATTATATAAAAATATAACTACTGCTGCCAAATAGCCCTGCTGCGATGCATAACTGTTTGTTGAATTTTTGACCATATTCTCTGGTTGTGAGATCTTTCCAGGAAAAGGAAAGCAGTGCAAAAGAGTTCAGCACAGAAAACTCATACCATAACATAGAGTCCAGTGAATTTCAGATAAATGCAGTTGTGTTTTGAGCATGCGTTCCCTGATGGAGAGCAGCCTGTCAGCTTCCCTCTCCGCCTTGCTGTTGCAAGGCTTCCCTCGCAACAGCAAGGCGGAGAGGCACACTGCAGGCAGGCTGCTGTTCATTGGGAAGGTTTGTTCCTGGACGGAGACCCGCCTGTCAGTGGGTCTCCCCGCCTTGCTTTGGTGTGTAAGCATACATTCCCAGTGTGGGTCCGATGCAGTCAGGCCACTCTCCATCCATGACCAGGCAGAGAGCAGTCTGCCTGGTAATGTGCCCCTCTGCCTCGCTGTTGCGACGGCAGCCTCTAAACAGTGAGGCGGGTAGGTTGCTGTTCATGCGGGAGCATGCGTTCCCTGACGGAGAGCAGCCTGTCAGTTTGCCTCTCCGCCTCACTGTTGTGTGGCTGCCTTCGCAACAGCAAGGCGGAGAGGCCAGCGCAGCCTGCTGGTGTCAGATTTCTGTCTTGCTGCCCTGCCTCTCCTGGGTTCACTCCAACCTGTCTGATTCGCTGGGGCATAGCACAGGGGATGCTGGGGCATGTAGTTTTATTTTAATTTGTATTCTGTGGGTCCCACACCTCACCCACATCCGCCGGACCCCCTTCTTTGACCTCTAGGTCCGAGATGGTTGTTGAGGGGGAGGGTGGCGAGGGGGGGAGTGCATGAAGGACATACCTACATACACCTTTGCTTTAGAGATATAGATGAATCTTTGTTAGATGCATTGCATTATACTATTACAGTTGGAAATTCTTGAATAATGAGTTCTGTGCATAGACCTAGAGAGAAGGACACAACAGGTTGATTTAAAACTTGACAGGATAGGAAGGTTGAGAGAAGGATGTTCAGTGTCAGTTATTGTGAAAAGGATGAATAATGGCTTATTTATAGGTGTTTAAAATTGACAAACGACTTCCAGCAGTTTGACAGGTATATACTGGTTGCTGTTGTTTTCTCATAGACTCTGGTTTACTGGTCAATTTCAAATCTGGAGGTTTGTGTTTCCATATCCAGCTGGAGGAAAGGTAATTGGTTCTTTTCCCAAGCTTATCAGTTTGCATCTGGCACTGTTGTTGTTTTGCACTTGTTGGTACACATGTAGGTTGCATTTTTGGAAGAAGTAGATTCTATAAGCAAAAAGTTTGTTAATATGAACATTTTTAATGAAAAAATTAATTCCGAATAGGTCAATCTTATGGATTGAACAAGCTCCACATTTTTATAGTAGACCGCATCCCACCAAGATGTAGTCGGATCACTGGTCAGGACTGTTATGTAGTTGTTGCCAGAAATTATGTCTTGTGTTGACTACTCACCCATCCAGGTATGATATGTGGAATGGTTTCCTGTGTAAATGAATACCATCATCTGGAGTCTTTGTGCACTCATTCAGCATCAGAGCTAGAAGGGGTTATGATCTTCTTGTGGCATGGGAAAGTCTTTAGCTGTCTAGCTGTTTTGGACTTCAACTCTCAGTAGGTCCAGATCAGTGGTAAGAGTTGGTGAAAACTGTCATTTGAAAAGGACCAGATGTTCTCTAGGCTTTGATTTATACAGTGTTCGTGAAAATATTCTGAACATAGCTGCTACAGAATGGAAAACGTGCTATGACAATTCTTTATTGAATGGAATCCCAGTTGGAGCTTTGACAATAAAAATAACCCTTTGTCACTAGCTGCCTTAGATATATTGTCCTGGAATATAAACTTAATAAATAAATCACTTAAACACTATCTTTATAGTTATAATCTGTTAAGAATGTTACAGAAATCCTCGTTGTTGTCTTGTTATTTTGGCTGATTTTGTTTGAAAGGATTTCTTTTTAAAGCTAGTCAGTGAAAGAATAACGATTAAAATAACCACATTTTTTGGGGAACAGATACAGTTAAATGGAATACTATATTGCTCTTTGATTTTTATCTAGCTCAGCGATTCTCAACCTACAGCCCGTGGCACCATTTCATTTGGCCCCTACCGCCCACACCACACCCGGAAGCGCCATGTGGTGGAGGAAGGGCAAAATGACAGTTTGGCCCCCAAAGCTGTCTGAGGGAGTGTGACCCGGCCCCCAGCCTAAAAAGGTTGAGAACTTCTGATCTAGCTTCTCAGTTTATCCATTCCATTTCAGAAGCTGCAGGTGAAATAACATTGACTTGTTTTTCATTTCAGTAGTGCAATAAGAATTAATATATGATTAATTGTATCTCTTTGAGAGAGTATGTAATACACATTTTTTCCCATTTCCTGTGCCTGTTTTTTTCTTCTTCTAATAAATAATAAAGATATTCCCTAAAGGGCTACCAGAAGTTTATGCTGTGAGTTGTTTCACTTGCTAACATCAGATATGAACAGTTTGAAAGGAGCACTGAAGGATACTGCTGCTAACAAGGGAATTACTCATTTCACCTAATGTTATTATTATTTGAACTTATGCTTGGCTAAAACTGGAGTTAATCAAAGTCCCCTTAAGACACTTTTTCATTCATTCCTTTGTATTCAGAGAGTTTTGCATGATATCATCCAATCTATATCTAAAAAGCAGAGATCTCTGTTTGGAACCGGTGGAAAGGTTCCCGCACCGCTGTGCCGATCCCGCTGAAATTTTCCACATACCTACCTTGGCATTGCGAGATCAGCACTGGGGGGGGGGGGGAGACAAAATTCAGGGTGTAAGCACCCCAAAATTAAAAATCTGCATGCACACAGTTCAGGGGAGTAGCCGCATGCAGAGTTGTTGAGCTGCGCCTTGCGCCCGGTGCCGTCACTGTGTGCGCACATGCACGCCTGCCTCAATCAGCCAAGCTGGTTTTCGAGGCGGCATGACCCCCAAACAACCGTTTGCATCAGGAGTCACCACCTAGGCCATCTTTTCTCTGGCCGGTCACTCCTTCGCAACTGCCTCCTTCCCCGCCTCCAATGCCGGCCACAGAGACAACAATGGCGTTGTTGGGGCCTGCTCTCCCCTCCATCCCCCCCCACCTGGCTGTGCTTCTAGGTCGGCAAGTGCAGCAGTCCTAGGCGGGGCGATGGTGGCCATGAGGCCAGGCTGAGGCAAGCGTGACCGCCGGGTTCCTCCGGTCAGGCCACACTTCTCCACCTCCTTCCATGCCTCCACCACTGGTCACAGATGCAGCAACAGCAGCATCGGGGCCTACTCTCCCGTCCATCCCCCCCCCCCCCGGCTGTGCTTCTGGATCGATGGGCACGCAGGGATGGGAGAAGCAGCGGTGGAGGGGCAGCCACTAGAAGAGGAGGAGGAGGGGAGTGCTGAGGCAGAGGGGGGCAGATAGGGACCACCCACAAATAAGGTAAACAGAGTTCTGTGGAGATGAGGGGAAGGGAACACTTCATTGGGAATGTGAACAGAGGTGTGTGTGTATGTATGTGTGTGCGCGTGTGTCTGTGTGTCTCTGTGTAGAGGCATGGGCAACTTAATCAGGTGAGGGAAAATACATACCTATACTTCTTTGGGAACTTAGGTTCCAGTTAAGATATTACAGACCCATTATTCATTCAAAGAGAGAGAGAAAGAAAATGGGCAAGGCCGGGCAATTAGCTAGCATTAATATATGATGCCCATTGTTTTAACGAGTGTTATATGTTTTATGGATTCTCCTTATGGCATCAGTAATAATGAGTGACTGATAGCCTGACCCATTCCCAGTATTACATGTTAGGTAAAAGTCGCCTTACTTGAAAGCCAGTTGTATTCGATTATACAGTGTGGTACTCATCTCCCTCTACAGCCAAAGAGCCAGTGATGTCTGTGTCTGCAGACATTTCTGTGGTCATGTGGCAGGCGTGACTAGACACCAGAGTGCATGGAATGATGTGATCTTCCCACAGAAATAGTACCTATTTATATTCTTGCAATTTCTTGCTTTCGGACTGCTAGTGTTGGCAGGAGCTGGGACTGAGATGGTAGCTCACTCCATCGAACTGCTGACCTGCCGGCCTTCCAATCGTCTAGTTCAGTGACTTAAACCAATAAGCCACCACAGTCCCTACATTACATGTTACCTGGATTATATTCAGAATCTGAGTGTGTGCCTGCTGTGTACAAATATCCTACTGTTTTCTTTGAAAGGGGTCAAGTCTCAGCAAACATCAGTTTGAACATTGCACTCAGAAGGGCTTGAAGGCACCTCTGCTACTACTACTGCAGAGGCAAGAAATGTAACCTTGGGGTGACAATAATGATGGTGGCTCCTCTTAGGCTGCAGTTGGATGCATTTTCTGACCCAGAGATTGGTGATAAGATTACAAATACCAGAATTCCTGCTGGGAAACATAGGCTGTGTTTGTCATTTCCACCGAAGAGAAGACCCTCTGGGTAACACATTCCACCAGCATCCGTGAAGTGCTTGCTGTTGTCGTTCCTTTTTAATAATGTTATATTTCAGCCAGAGCTTGGAAAATTTCTACTACCAATTCCCAGAAATTTCCCAGTAGCCATGACTGCCAGAACTTTTTGATAGTTGTAACTGGAAAAGGAAACTGTACCAAGCTCTGTGACAAAGGAAGGAGGGAGGAAAAGGTGTTAGTTTATGGCACAGTGGTTAAGTTGCAGTACAGCAGTCAAAATTCTGCTCATGATCTGAGTTTGATCCCGATGAACTCAGCTTTCCATTCTTCTGTGGTCAGTAAAATGTGAACTCAGCATGTTGGGAGCAAATTGGATTTTGCATAAGTAGGCACACCTAACTCAGTCTTGTTTGCAAGCATTGCCTCCTCTCAGACACTTGCAACACTCTGTTGTGCCATTCAAGCAAAGCAACATGCCTATTTTTTGGAACCGGATATTGTGGTGAATGCAAACAATACTAGGCTTTTTACCCCAGAGACGTTGAAGGGGGTGATTCTGTACAATTTAGCTTTTTTTTGAAAGGTCAGGGCTAGGTTTAAAAAAACAACAACAACCACGCAGCTGGGCTAGCTGTTGGTTGTGGTTTGAAAGGAAACTAACAAAAGTCTTAATCAATTTCATTTCTCCTGCTGTTAACGAACAAATGAAATGGCGGAGCTTCCTTTAAGAACAGAAACAAAGAGCTGAAGTTCTTCTCTTGGAAGAAGGGTATTGTCACTGAAAAGCACTTCTCTTTTAACCATATTTGACACTGTGGGAATTAGATACTGTAGAGTCCTTTGAGATCCAAGTGGAAAGAATTTAACAGAAGGAAAAAATTTATTGGGAGGATACCCTTTGTATGATCATATGAATATTTTATTCATTCCATCATGGGCAAAGTGCCATGCTGTAGCTGTTATTCTTTGTATTTTCTTGTCAGTGAGTGATATTTTGAGTGGCCAGTAAAGCCAGGCTCAGTGGTAAGTCAGGAAATATGCAAACCATTCAAAAGATATGAACAGTACAACCATTCAAGAGATTCACGTGCAAGGTTATTTGTTGGCTAATAGTATTCTGTTGCTTCCCTGAGCTTTGAGCAATGTTTCTTCAAACAAAATGATCTGGAGGTAACACTTAACAAATGAACAGTTAACATGTTTACTTTTGAACATGCATGATTATGTGGTAATAAGTTTAAACTAGGCATTATGGCATATTTTAGATAGAATTGTTCCTGATGATGAAAGGCAATTGTTTGGTCATTTACTCATGTGTTTGTGCATTTTACACATACCACACATAATTTTGCGTGGCTGGTCACTGAAAGAAAAACATATGCTTGATTTGCAAGTATGGTTGCCGAAACCTTAGAAAAAGTATATTTTAGGAAATCCTGTTGTACAGGGTGGCCTGTAAGTCGCTACCCGTCCTCTCTCTGAGCATGCATGCCATCTCCCCAGGATTCACCCTGCTCCAATACCCAGCAGTCAAGTGAGAGCGCTTTCTCCCTTGTCCCAACACAGAGTTCATCCCGCCCTCTGCCCAGTAGCCAAATGGAAGCGGTCCCCCCCCCAGCAGAGCCCCACTCTCTTTGTGTCTAAATAACATTATAATTCTAATGATGAGTTGAAGGCAGTTGTAATTGCGGCATTTGGAACAATAACCCCTGCTATGTTGAGGGAAATGTCTCACAAAACATGGCATCACATAATATTATACAGTGAGAATGAGGGACAGCACACAGGTACACTGGATACATAAATTTGCTATGCAAGTTTAAACATATGCAATCCAGTCAGTCTGACTAGTTGCACAGTAATTGTTGTCAGAAACTTTGTTTCCCAGGCCAATTTTTTTTTAAAAAAAAAAATCCATCTGCAATCCTTTGTGCATTGCTGGGGACAATATGTCTACTGGTTCTAGTACCTGCTTTCCTGTATACTCGGGCCTTTGCTTTACATTCCTGAACTATGTCTGACTACTGGACTGCTTGCCTAGACTTTACTTTTGGATCCTCCTGGTAGATTGTGATAGAGATTGCCCTAGTTCTGGCCTTTGGACTGATGTTGAACCATGGCTTGGATCTCTCTGCCCTGAATGTCTGCTTTAATACTGCTCCCCACTATCTTGGCTTTTTCTATGACTTGTGTTTTTCTGTTTGGGAGCCATAACTGCTTTGCCTGTATGTAACAGGACAGGACTGTCTAATGATCAACTAAAGGTCTAGTTAGGTCTTATATTCTGAATAAGATAATGATTAAATATGAATTGTGTGAAGGGATGGGATGATTTGTCTTCATTCAGAAAAAATGTGCATCTCAAACACTGGTATTCTTTAATAATCTGTATGTAAGTGGGTAAAAAAACTATAGTGAGGGTACAATTAAACTGATTCCTCTCTGAGTGCCATATATACCCTATATCAGTGGTGGTGAACCTATGGCACGTGTGCCAAACGTGGCACTCCCAGCCCGCTCTGTTGGCACATGTGCTATCACACTAGCACAGAGTTTGCCTGCCCAGCAGACCAATGGGAGTGCTCTCTCCCTCCCCCCTACACAGAGTTTGTCCACCCCTCTGCCAAGCAGCCCAATGTGAGCTCTTCCTCCCTTGACCCTTCCCCAGCACAGAGTTTGTCCATCCCTCTGCCCAGCAGCTCAGTGGGAACATTTCCTCCCTCCCCAGCACAGAGTTCGCCCCGTCCCTCTGCCCAGGAGCCAAATGGAAGCACTTCCTCCCTCCCCCCAACACAGAGTTCGCCCCACCCTTCTGTTTGGGCTCTTGGTCTCTAAAAGGTTCTCCATCACTGCATCACTGCCCTATATACTTATAAAATAACAAGTATATTTACCTTCACCAGATTATGTCTTGTCACGTAAAAAGGCATGCTTCTGTTTTTGCCACTGAGATTATTCTCCCTTCTGGATATTAATTCAAAACTGTCCTTGATCAATCCATTAGTCAGTTGTATCTCTCTCACATATGCCATGATGCCTGGTTATTTTATATACAGATGACTAATTCCACCTCCCCTCCCCTGAGTCAGTTTCACTCCCAGTAGATAAAAGTCTGAACTGGTAATGGATGAAAATCCCGCAGTGCGATTTGAAATTTGCCCAGTGAGCTTTCATGGTAAGCATTTGGAGAAAAACCACAGCTGTTAATACATGCATACTAATGATACTCTCAGCACATATCTGCTTCAGCTAGAATGAGCTTTTTGGGAACATGCTGCTTGGTTGTAGTGTGACCCAGTATGGACAAACATACATTCTAAATAAGGTAATTATGAACTTTGGCAGCATTGGCTGTCTCTGTAGCAGAGGAATTGCAGTGGATTTTAAAAAATATGTAACAATTCATTTTCTATAAATAGTTTTTATGCCTCTTATAAGGGAGAGAAAGAAGGAGATAGCATATATTTTGTATTTGATTCACTTAAGAAACTTGCTGCTTTTTCAAAAGATGAAAAGGCAGGATTGAAAGGAGCTGTTGTCATTCTACAGAGCTGAATAACACCTTTGTTGTGTTAATGTTAAAGCTCACCAACAAGAGAAACTGAAAGAAGCAAACAGTGGACAACATAAATAATGCCTAGTTTTGATGCTACTTTTGCATATGATTAGGTTTAGGTGTCAAGGAGATGTTTAAACATTGTCACAATAGAAGCGAACCTAGACAGTGCTTATAAGATGTGGTGGAAGAAAAATAATTCATGATAGGGAAGAGACCAGTGGTGGGCATCAGCAGGTTCGCACCAGTTTGCCAGAAACCGGTAGCAGAAATTCTGGCTGGCTCTTCCCATCCAAGTTTTGAAATAAAGGAGTCCTAATTTGGGTGCAACACAGGGCTTTTCCCCTGGCCACGCCCACCATACCACACCCACAGTGTGGTAGTAAATTCTTCCACCACTGGAAGAGACTTGATTTTACTGAGTTGGAGTCCAAGAACATTTTAATATGTAATAAGATCTAATTTTCTGTTTTGTTGGCTTCACTTATGTATATAGAGATTCTGGCCTGCATGCACTGGCTCCCTGATTGCTTCTGTGCCAAATACAAAATTTTGGTATTACTGTAATGTACAACACCCTAAATCAGGGATTCTCAACTGTGGTGTCCAAGATATTCTTGGACTCCAATTGTCAGGAGCCCTGATCAAAAGTGTGCTGAATTGGGCTTCTGGGAATTGAAGTCCAAGAACATCTGGGGCACCAAACAGTGGTGGGCATCAGCAGGTTCGCACCAGTTCATCAGAACCTGTAGCAAAAATTCTGGCTGGCCCCGCCCACCCAAGTTTTGAAATAAAATAGTCCCAATTCATGTGCAATGCAGGGCTTTCCCCTTGACCACGCCCACCATACCACGCCCACAGTGTGGTAGTAAAAAATTTTTTGAGACCACTACTGCTGAGAAGGTAAAAGGTACTGCTGACTCTAGGGTTCCATGCTCATCTCTGTTTATAGCCAAAAAACGAGCACTGTCTGTGTTTACAGATGTTTCCATGGACATGTGGCAGGCATGCCTCGACAACGGAGTGCACTAAATGTTGTTTACCTTCCCAATGAAATGGTCCCTATTTATCTACTTGCATTGTTTTGCTTTCGAACTGCTAGGCTAGCAGGAACTGGGACAGAGATGGGAGCTCACTCCATCATGCAGCACTCGGGTATCAAACTCTGACCTTCCAGTCTTCAAGTTCAACATCTTAACCACTTGAGCCACCAACGTTCCCATAAGGCTGAAAAACCCTGCCCTAAACGATTCAGGACCTTGATACTTGTTATAGCATCTCTCCCAAAAGTTTTCTACCCATGTCATCCACTCCTCTCAGGCCTCACTGTCACAGGTGGCCATACTGAAGGAAGTCTGGAAGATGGCAGTGTGGAGCCAAGCCTTTTTAGTGATAGTCACAACCTTATGGAATTTACTTTCTTTGGAAAATTTGCTAGGCCTTCACCCTCCAAAGCATCTGTAAATTGATGAAAGCAGAACTTTATGATGGGGCTTTCTCTATATTCTCCTCCTGTATCAGTCCTTTTTGTTGACTATGTGTTCATGATTTGTTCTAGATAGCTGATCATTCTGGTCATGCCACTGTTTGATCTTTTTGACCTCTTGAGTGTGTGCAATCAATTCCTTAGGCTTACAGAATGGCAATGTCCGTTGCGAGGTCTGATGTGCCACTTGCAAAGTTTATATAATTCTTTATTTTAAAATGAGAGTGTTGTTGTGGGGAAAATGAAGGTAATACTGGTAAAAAAATTGGGTTAGAGTGTGTATAGATCAGTGATGGTGAACCTTTTAGAGACTGAGTGCCCAAGGAGGCACTAAATCACTCAGCTATCTAGACGGCTATAATGCATATAATTATATGATAGCAAAACATATCTTAAGTGCTGTGGGTGTGGGTGTATATATAACTGTTCATAAATAAGCATTGACAAGTACATCTTGGCAGAAACTGGCAATGTGTGATTCATAGACTGGGTTGAGTAAGGAATCGAGGTACACAGAAAGAGCCTCCTTGAAGATTGTGGTATATTTGAACCACAATCGAGCGTACCCTTATAATGGCAACCTTGCTGTGCTAGCTAATTTTTCTCACACTAGGTCAGTCGAAAGAAACTGCAGAAGGAACTCACAAAAAGATGACTTCATTTCGGCAGTTTCACATCTGGCCTAGATATCAAAGAAGAAGTAAGGAATCCATTTTCTGTGTTTGGTAGTACAAATATTTTAAAATAATGGCACTCATCATAAAAGTCATTACGAAAGATAGAAATTGTTATGAGATTAATTTCTTCAATTGTTTAATCTGTTATACTTTTCTCATTGAAGTGGCACTTTTTGAGTAAGCAACTGTCCTATTCTGAAAGTGAGAACAATATGACCAAATTATTAGTACAGTGGAACCTCATACAACAATTGCCCCGTATAGCAACGAAATCGCATAACAATTAGGTTTTTTGGGGAAATGGTGTCCCGCATAACAATTTTCCCTATGGGAAAAAATGTACAACAATTTTTCAGTGGGAAAAACAACTTAGCAAATCGCTATACGATGCATGTATCGTATAGCAATTGTTTCGTATAACAACGAGCCCTGTGGAACGGATTAAAATCATTGTATGAGATACCACTGTACCATGCTTTATAGATCAAAAGTAGAAACATTCTTCCTAAAGTGCAGTACTTTATTCTGAACTGTCAGCCTCAGATTGTTCCTTGATTTCAGGTCTGGAGTGACAACTGATGATGAAAATTAAAACCAGAAATTATTACTTATAATTCACTGCCTTGTAGAGCTCTGGGCAGGATGTGTTTTGTTATTGTTTGTTCACTCTCATTTTAGGTTATAAAAAGAGCTGAAAACTTCCAATTCCTACTTCTTTCACTGAGATTTTATGAAACTTTTCTTGATGATTAGCTTCTTTCTTCTGATTGCCATGTGCTTTCATTAAAATATGTAAAGTTGAATAAAAACCAATCTTGTATGTTCCTAAGGGTCATGTTGCCTCACTACCATTTTGTTTGTATGCATTCATCAAGTTTATAACAGATTATGTCTTTCAAAATAATTTTGGTATGTCAAGGAGGTTTCCAAGGTTTTTAGCTCATATAAGAAGACAGAGATATATGCATAGTGTCATTTTGGCCAGGATAACATTTAGATGTGAAAGAGCCCTGGTAGTACAGTGGTTAAACTGCTGTATTGCAGTTAGATGGTTGTGAGTTCAATTCTAACCTGGGCTCAACATTGACTCAGCCTTCCATCCTGCCGAGGTTGGTAAAATAATTATCCAGCATGTGTGAATTACCCAGAGAGTGCAGTAAGTGCTATGGGGCAGTATATAAGTCTTGTTGCTATTGCTTGATCCTCTTCACTGATTGTCAGGGTTGATTGGGCTGGCTGGATGTGTGGTTCCTCCCTTCCTCCCCATACAGTGTGTGCTCCTCCAGAATCTGTGTGGTTGGTGATGGAGAACAACCATCTCAGAGAAATATACTGTTCTTTGGAAAAGGGCATATAATCAGTGATGCACTGCAGCAGGTTCTGCCCTGTTCGGCAGAACCAGTAGCGGAAATCCCCCAGGCCATGCCCATTTGGCCAGCCACGCCCACCTCCCTACCCCATTGCGCAGGATGTTCTGGATGAATGCAAAAGTTATGCAATTTATAATGCTTTTTAGATGAAGTTTGGTATTTATTTATTTGTGTGTACATCCTAACTTTTTGGATCAAATGGTTTTCCTATAAAGGAAAAAAAAGCCAAAAACAATGGCCACAGATTTGGCCCCGCCCACAGAGGTAGCCCCGCACACAGAGTGGGTAGTAAATTTTTTTGCAGTGCATCACTGCATATAATAGCAATTTAATAGTTTATTATTATATGTAATATATAAGATTAGCCGTCAATGAAATGGTTCCGCTTGGTGTATGTATTCTTCATTGTCTCCTTCTGGTTCTGCTGCTTTATTGAAATTTGAGTGCATAAGATTTTTGGGAGAATATCCTCACTAGACAATGTAAAGAAAATGGTGATGATCATCAGAATAGTATTGGCTGTAGTGAAATGGAGTCAGGTACAGTAAAACTTCGATTAACGAAGGAGGTTCATTCCAACAGCCTCCGCCGTAAAACAAAACAAATGTAAACCGAAGCACATTTCCCCATAGGAATGCATTGAAAACAAAAAAGGTCTCAAATGGACCAAAAATGAAACAAAAAACCCACTAAAACACTGAAAAAAGGCCAGGCACAATTGTCCCCCACAAAGGGGAAACAGTTCCTACCAGACCTAAGGGGAAAAAATGCCCAAAAAAGAAAAATGGCAGATGTAATCGTCCCACACCCCCACAAAAGTGATGAAGCAATCTCCCTGTCTTTTCCACGCTGCTTCTTTTTCGTGAGTGGTTTGTCCAGTCACTGGGGAAACCCATTTTCTGTCCCTACCGGCACTGGGAGAGTCTGGTGGCCTTATCTGCTCGGTTCCAACCTTCGTCCGAGCTTCCTGGGTAGCGCTTCAGCTGAAAATGCGCACCTCCCTGTCGCGCGTCTGGGGGAGGCACACATTCCCGGCTGTAATGCTGCCCAGGGAGCTGGGACAAAGGTTGGAACTGAGTGGATAAGGTCCTCAGACTCTCCTGGTCCTGGTAGAGGCAGAGGGCAGTGCAGAAATAGCGGCACAAACACTACTGCCACCAGCACCTCTGCAGCAGTAAGCGATGAATTGTGACTTCCAATGGAGGGTGTGGGCACCATTTTAAACTCTAAAATGGTGTCGGCCGCCATTTTAGAGTTTAAAATAGCACAATTTTCAGTCATAAACTGGAACGTAAACCGGGGCATTAATTTTATTAAATTTGCCGTTGTAAACCAGGGCAATAGTAACCCAGGGTTTTACTGTATAATAGTTTTGGTATTAGTGTGTAATCATGGCAATAAGAGGCAAAATGTCATTGCTAGGTCGCTGAAAGCCAATGCCAAATTCTTGTGTTGTCCTGGTAGAAATGTCAAATATTTGTTTGGTTTACATATGTGAAAATAACAACACCCAGCTTTTTTCATCCTCACTCCCTCAGGTTTCTTGTCTTAGACCCCCCAAAGGTACTTTGCAGAAACTGAGAGATGCTTCCTGTTGTGCAATTCACTTTCCCAGAACAGGGGTGATTTTGTATCCTGTAGCTACCTTATGGTGACATTGACATCACAAATTGCTCTTTGGTGATTCTGGTGGCTAGAGTAGGAAGGAGAATTCAAACACCCCAGTAGGCAAAAAGGATTCTGCTTTTGTTTTTCTGGGTTCAGTCCACATTGTGTTTTGTTAGAACAGTGTGACAGAGTGGATGTACAGCCTGGGCTTTCAGGTGAGGTTGAGGTTGAATTAAGAATACAGTACTGTACTACATACTTTGTGAAAGAAGTATCACTCTCTTTGTGAAAGAAGTATTACTCTAATCCAGTGGTTCCCAATGTGGGGCCCAAGACCCACAGGAGGATTTCAATTCCCAGAAGCCTAAATCAGTACACTGGCTGATCAGTGCTTTGGCAAATTGACTGAGGCTTCAGGGAATTGAAGTCCAAAAATCAAAGGTTGGGAACACACTGCTCTAATCTCATGAAACCTATTGCACATTTTTAAAAATTGCATCTCTTATTTCTGCTTGTATTTTTTGTGAGGAAGTGTTCAATATTTTGTTCTCCCGATTTGGAGAATGATTTTTTTGAGGAAACATTTACTTTAATGTATTGTTTATCATTGCTTGTTAGCTATGCTGTATATATTGTATCTGAGCTTCTGTTACTCTATTTTTAAAGCATTTTCGGGAAATTTGATCCATTTGACAACTCTTTCAACTTTTTATTAAATCAACCTAATAATATCATAGAAACGTTATCTTTTTGAAGTCAGTTGTGACTGTGCTGGGCCTCCTTGGCAGTTTGACAGTTACATATAAATTAGTTTAATTACATTTAAAGACATTGTAACCACTTTTGCTAGTTAGTTCAACATTCCGGTCCTGCTTGAGGCCCAGCATCTGTTCAGGATTAAGTTCTGCGTTTCCTTCTCTCTGGTAAAATAAATAAACTTCATGTCAAAAATTACTCTGGGTTGAAAGAATTTTTGCTGAAGAAACTCCACTCAGGGGACACCCAAATGAGGCTCCTTTCATGTCCCCAAGATCCGTTGTGCAGCACTCAGGTATCGAACCCCAACCTTCCAGTCTACAAGCTCAGCGTCTTAACCACTAAGCCACCACGGTGCTGCTTCTCTGGTCAATTGTGTGGTCATCGGTTCACATAAAGTCTGACCACTTACAGCCCCCCCATCACAACTAGAAAGTGACTTTATTGGTTTTTATAGGAAGATAATAGAAGTCATAATCAGTAGTGGCATGTAGACTGAGCAGGGGGAGTGACTAATTCCAAAAATGTAGTGGAACATGCCCATGACTGAAACACGTCATTTGGAATCTCCCTGATTTCATTGTCTCAGTCCTTTGAGGTAGAATTGAAAGCTTGCCCCTAGTTCTGAATTATTTTTGGCAGCTGGTATTGAGGGACTGTGGGAATAACTGCTTGTCTGGCACTCTAAGTTAAGCTGTTTTGCAATTTGTATCTTGCATACCATAGGTCATATGCAATGTTGGATTTACACTAGTGGTAATGCTTGCTTTTATTTATGCAGAGCATCTTGTTTTTTTTAAAAACTGATTTACCTTTCTATTCTTAGTATACTATGCATTACTCTGAGGTATCTCTCAAACTGCAGCACCTGCATTTTTAAGAAGTAAAAGTGCAATGACTGTAATGCCATCTTGGTTACCTTAATTTAGAAAAAGGTGGCATGCAAGTGAAAACAAGCAAAATAAAATTAAAATTAATGGATATTCCACCTCACATGAGCAAAATTGATTTCTATATATCCACTTACTGTTAAGCAGTTTGTTTGCTTAATATTAAGCAGTCTATGTTCCATTTACACCATTATTCATACTCTGACACTTTATTGCTTAGTTTGTTAGTATTAATCAGAACATGCAGATGTTCAGTAACATTCACCTCTTGTCATTTCAGAAGCCTCAGATGTATAGAATTCTGATATACTGGAGTGCATAATTGTGATTAATGCACTGCCAGTTTGAATAAAAACATTTTTTCCTTCCTGTCTCCTAATTGCTTCTTTTCGTTATTCATCCTGATTCTCCCCCCTCCCCCCGCCGCCCCTGGAGGGTTTTTTAAAAAAATAAAAGAAGCAGTATTGAGTTCCTCACTTACGGTTAGGATTTTTCTCAAGAGGCTCACAAAGGTCATTCATATTCTTCAGGTGTTGGATCTATTCCAAGAGATTGAGTTACAACTGTTAGTTAAAATCCTGTCTTACAACATGTCTTAGAAATGCATACTTAAGTGATTTGTGTTAACAATTACAGTTAGATGTTAGGTTTTCTGATTTATATTGTCAGAAATGTTTTGCTTTAATGTATTTTTATCTGTTAAAGCAACCTTAGTCAATGTCATAGACGTCAAGTGGTGCTTTCTTTTGAGCGTTTAAAAATTGGTTATATTGTTCACCACCATATGGAGTAACATGATGGTAAGGATACTCAGTGTAAAGCTCCCCTGATTTTTCATGCAGTCTGCCAAGCTACATGAAGAAACGAAGACAATTGTGGAAATACAATTCAATGACTGTGGCCTAACATAAAAGGAACATTTGTTGTTAATATGAAACTGTGCTTCCCATTCTGATTTCCAATGTAATGGATTTGTGTTTCATGAACGCATCATACAAAATCCCTTTTAAATGTTTTTTTGTGAACAACTCCCATTCCACATTATGGATGATGCAAGGACATATGGTTTAGGGACAAATAAACTCTATTTTGGAAGTAGTAAACCAAATTTGGAAGTAGTAAACCAAATGCAGTGGAACCCCGTATAACGAATGCCTCCTAAAGCAAAAAATAATAATCACATAACAAAATGAAATTGAAAAACATGGTGCCTCGTATAACAAAAATGTTCGCTATGTGAAAATAGCACTCCCTATGGGGAAAACTCGTATAACAAAAAATTCCCTATGTGAATACCTCACATAACAAAAATTTCAATAGGAAAATTCGCCTAGCAATAATTTTTTCATTATATGAGTTTTTCCTTAGAAAGTTTCGTTATATGATTTTCCATAGGGATTTTCATTATACAAAAAAATTGTATAGTGAACAGCCTCATGAAACAAATTTCCCTCCGTAATACAGGGTTCCACTGTAATCAAAAAGGCTGGTTTGAGGTGTACATAATGATGTTCTGCATTCCACATTACATTTTATTACGTATTCAGAAAGAATTCATGTTATCTCTTGCATTGCCAGAGTAAAAGTTAATCTACAACCTATGTGTAATAACAATATTATGCTTCGGTGTTGTTATACAACAGTTTGAGATGCCAACATAGATTTTTTTTCTGAGCTAAAAATGGATAATTCGAATTGTAACTCATTTTATTCTTTCTGAAAGTTGTAAGTTTTTGTTTTCTATTTCCAAAGAGAACCATGTAGGAATACATTTGTCTCAAGGACTCCTTCTAAGACTGTTATTGTAAAGAGGTTTTCGTACTAAGTCTCAATTGAGGATAAACATTTTCAGATTAGCAGTTCTTTAGCTTGCATCAGCTTTGTAAGATTATTGTCTGTACTGGATAAAAATGCTAGGCCCTGGAAATACATCTTGAAGAACTTTTGTTGGAGATTTAATGACCCTGAAAAAGACATGGGAGGATGCTGAAATACTCACCCAAAGCCGAAGCTATTGGAGAACCCTTGCTGTCCAATACGCTACATAGTATGAGAGAACCTAAGTATGATGGTGGAGGGCAAAAGAAAAAGAGGGTGATCAAAGATGAGATGGCTAGATAGCATTGTGGATGCAGTGGGCACAGAGCCGGGTGGACTGAGGAGTATGGTGGAGGACAGAGGTGCCTGGAGGACGATGGTCTATAGGGTCGCAAAGGGTCGGAATCGACTGTGCAACTGAACAACAAAAGTATGATGGTTCTGGTTCTACGTTGGGTGCGTGGAATCGGTTCATTAATGATTTTCATGCATTGGCTGCTATCATGGACAAGTTGAAGGTCATTGGTATCAGCCCAAGATACAAGTTGTGCACCATCCTCGTTGGTCTGGTTATATCCCCAAGCCTCTCTGTGACAATTAAAATTTCCAGTAACAAAATTTATTTGGTCATATATAAAATTGTCTGATTCATTAAAACTAAAATATACTTCTGGTGGCTTATAAACAGAAGTACTGTAACAGAGAATTGTGGGGTTCAGATGGTGAGAATTTCAATGTTATGCAGCTGATGTTATACTGAGGCCAGTACTTACATAATGGTCATGCAGTCTCTTAATCACTAATTCCATTCCAGCCACTTTGGGTCTGTAATTTGCTGTTCCCTGATGTGTTTCCTGGACTAGAAGTATTTCAATTTCAATTTATATCCCGCCTTTCTCGGAAAAGGCCAACTCAAGGCGGCAACAACATATCAATACAATATTACAACATAATAATATAATAATACAAACGTACATTTAGTACAAAAAAGTCACTAATTACAGTATAATAATGCCAAAAATACAATATAGCAATACAAAAAAACATAAATCCGACACAATCAGTACAAATCACATAATACAAAATTTCACATCAGCATCAAATATCTTTAACATCACTATATGCAACGTCCCCAGATGATGGAGCACAGCTCATGTCCCAGACGGAGCCCCAGCTCAACGTCCTCAGCTGAGGAAACATCAACAGCTGGGCTGGTCCATCTCCCTGTCTCTCATCTCTCTCCCTGCCCCTGCTCTCACCAAGGGCGGGAAATGGTGAGTCCGGGAGCTCCGGAAGCGACATGAACTTGAGGCCGAGCCAGTCGCCCCACCACTGGGCCAATCTATCTTCCCTGCCCCTGCTCTCACCAAGGGTGGGGGTCCGGCAAATCTGACAACTGCAGCCGCGATGGAACAGTCCTCAGGTGCACTCCCACATCTCGAGAGGCTGGCATCGGGAGTGGCGGTGGCAGCTTTTCATGGCCCTTGCCGTGATGGAGCTCAGCTGCGCTCCCACCTCCCATGACCAACAAGTCCACGGGAGGGAGCTGAAGGTGCTGGCATCGGGAGCGGTGGTGGCAGCTTTTCACTACCCCTGCCATGATGGAGCTCAGCTGCGCTCCCACCTCCCACGACCGGCAGGGCCATAGGTGGGAGCTGAAGGCGCTGGCCACATTTATGTTTACTACACATGTCCACTAGTAGAATACTCTTATTACTGGAAAGTCCCTCGTTATTTATTGAGATCATTGTTAAGGTGGGTCTTGACAAAGACCTTTTGGGTGAATTTACTCCTTGTTTCTTTTGGTTTCATCTAGTATGAGTAAGATTAGCAGCCAAAATAAGGTTGCTGCTGCTCAGATACACCCGATATTGGTTCCAAAATTTTAAAATGTACCCCCCAATCCCAGCTGTAAACGGGCAACAAATCTTGACCAGGAGGCAATAGTGAAGAGGAAAACAGTACAGCATGGCTCAGAGAGTCAATATTGAGGATTCAAATTCTTACTCAACCATGGGAACTCTGTGGGACCATGAAAGTGGTTTACCACTTTAAAATGCTGTTAGTATCTCCATGGGTCACAGGTTAATTGACAGCACATAATAGTTGCTCACGGCTGGAAAGCAAGTTATCCAGAGTATTAATCCACTGGGATTTTGAAGACTAGCAATATCCTATAAATGGGTATGTGTTCGGTGCTGTGTTTGTATGGAGAAAACATACAATCTATTAAAATGGCTTTGCTCTGTTACTGAAGCATGCACTCAAAAGCTGGAATATTTTCCACTATGATTGGTGTGATGTGATATTTAGGATTGAGATTGTTAATCAGATCAGGTCATCATTATTTTAGGAGGTTGTTAGAAGCATGGCCCATTGGGATTTTCCTTTCTTTACAGATAGAGATAATGCCTCTTTTAGCTGAAAAGGAGGCATTATTCATCCTCCCACCTGGATTGTGGGCTCAAAGTGGCTGACAGTAGATAAGGACTGAAAATTGTACCCTGTAAACATGCTGATCTAGGAATATTTCAGAGTTGGCCAAATATAGATTTTATTGTTACTGTCAGAAAACACACCGAGCTGTGGCTTTTCTAAAACAAAACTGTCAACTTCTGGTTTCCGTGTAGTTGCACCCCAGAGTATAGGAAGGAAGAGGAACATGGGATAAATTCAGATGGAAAATAGTTCATTGCACATGTGCATTCTTTTATTCATGCCTCAAGGTCTTTCTTGGATCATAGTAATTATTTTTCAGATTACTTTATTATGCCATCCTGTCAACAGTATTCATACACAAACACTAATAACCCAGGCATCTTAGGTGACTGTCTTGCAGCTATTGTCTCAACCTTTTAAAGACGGGGGCCAGGTGATGCTCCCTCAGACATCTTCGGGGACAGATGGCCATTTTGCCTTTCCTCCACCACATGGCACTTCCTGGTGTGGTGGAGGCGGTGGTGGGCCACATGAAATGGTGCCACAGGCTCCATCTGGCGCACGGGCCGCAGGTTGAGAATCCCTGGTTTATCCAGTGGTTGGAAATTTCTCCTTGATCTGGTTTCATGTATGACAGTGACATGAGAACAGGGGTGAGATTTTCTGTATTTAGGTGATTGCTATTTGTGTAAATAATCTGATGTGTAATTAATATTTTCAATAAATATGAAAAGAGTATTAAAAGAGAACTACCTCAAAAGACCAGAATCCTTAATGTTTTCACCAAATAACACTGACTCATTTGACGCTTTGTGGATACAAATGCAATAGTTACAGTGTTAAATGTCCATGTAGCTTGGGAAGTCATATGTTTTTCAGTAAAATTAAGATAGACATCACATTACATGCATGATACCAAACCAAAGTACATGTGTAAAAGACACAAGATATGATCCAAGTTTCATGTTATATGTTCCATTGTTAGAGAGCAATTCCCACCCCCCACAAAAAATGTCATGCAAAGTTTTGAAAATAGACTGTAGAGGTCTGTTTGGCTCACATATGTTTGCAAAACAGAGTCAGCAAGTAAGATATAAAATTAGGCTAGACCAGTTGTTGAGATTTCACTCGCTTTCTGCAGGTGTAGTATCTCTCCACATGTACATCAATGTTTGAATTGTTCCATATGGTACAATCAGCAAATATGCTACCAAGTAGAGTTTTATCAGTGAATGAAATCTGACAAAAATGCAGTCTGGAGTTTGATTCAGTCTGTTGTTCCTGTCACCATCTCCCCCCTCCCCTGTCCAGTTTTCTCAGAGCGTTTTACATTTGTAGCTTTAAAAAAAATGACAGTCTCCCTGGGATATTAAAATCCCTGAATTAAATCATTGTGATATTATTCTGGTACTGTTTTTCATCTAGAATGTTGTAGATTCTGATTCCTGTTCAAAAGAATGGACTTGATGAAGAATGTTGTTGAAAATTGTGTTTACTGTTTTTATCCAAAAGGAGAAACTCCAAACCAACGTATCTAGTCAACTGAACATACAAATAATTGCTTCATTAAGTAGCTCCCAGAGGCAGAAGACAAGCCAACCTGCCAGCAGCGGCTGCAGCTGCCTCATCCTTTTGGCCATGCTGCTCTGGACTCCTCCTCCTTCTCACCTCCGGGACGAGGCTCTTCCTGAGCCCAGCGTCCCAGAGTGGCACAGCTGAAAGGACCTCACCGGATGGATGGTGAGCTGCTGGCAGGTCAGCTGATCTTCTGCAGCCAGGTGCTGCTGGCGGGTCAGCCCCTCACCGTCCAGGTGTGCTTTCACCTCCGCTTCCTGTGTGCCTTCGGCCCCGGGTGAGGCGCATGGGAACCATTGCTGGCACTGCTGGGAGGTGGGTGGGGCGGGGTGGTGGGTTGGCAGCCTCCTCCTCCTCCCATGATGACACTCTGAGGGGAGGGCACAGCACTTCACTCGACATGGCTCCTCCTCCCTGACTCTGGACAGCCTTGCTGGACAGCATTCAGACTATAAGACGCACCCTCATTCTCCCCCATTTTTGGGGGGGGGGGAAGTGCATCTTATGGTCCGAAAAATACGGTATTTTGCTTCTTTTTTCTGAAGAAAAGACATGTCTCAAGTCTGTTTTGCTGGACAACCAGGGAATAAAACACAGAAAAGTTTTAACTTCATCGTGGACAATTTTACAACATTTAGACTTAAACCTGTGCAATTCTAGTTTAAAGTATACTTACATTACACAGTTAGTTTTAACTGTAGTTTTGATAACATCTTAATTGTCATGGCTGTATGATTCCTGAGGAATCCAGGATTTGAAGTTTGGTGGGGTACATAGAATTTTCTGTTAAAGAGCTGTAGTGCTAACCACTCTACTGCGGTAGAGAATTGTTTTTGGTTCAAGAAGAGATGGCAAAATTCTGTAGGTTGTAGCTATGATAGTAAAAGAAGTATAAAACCATTAAAGATAGTTACTACATTAAACATAGTTACTACTATGAAGTATAGATAGGTTTTGATTTACTAATCCAAGGGAAAGGTATTCAAAGTACTGTAATTGTTTGCATTTTATTATGGAACACATTTGGTTTTATTACAATCACCTCCTTAAAAATTAAGTAATTTATCCATCAGCAGTGAATGTATAGAATACCAAGAGTGGCAAATAGGACCTATCACATCAATAGTTGAATGAGTTCTTTCAACAGCAAATCCTCTTTTTTTAAAAAATTAATGGTCTGCTGCAGCAGGCGGGAGCTGGAAATGGAAATATTTATTGTTTTCTCTCTCTCCAGCTTCTGACCCTTGAAATTAAAAGCTCTTTCTCCACCCACTCAGATCCAGTTAACCCTCAGGAAAAATGCATGTCAGTCTGCTCATAGGAGGAATTGTTTTGAACAGCATTGGCGCATTGCAGCTTTCATCAGGTACTAAGACAGTATATGAAGAAAGAGTCTCTGTGTGTAATTTCTTGAATTCTGGTTCAGTGCCATCTCAGTTGGAATGATCATTTATTGTATAGGAACAAGGCCATAGACGCTTAGTGTAGTTGGATGAAATGTTCAGATCACAACATATTGTAAAGTTAAAACTTCTCCTTAAATGTTTTTGGAAAATATTTTAATCCACAGATTGGGTTAAGTCATTCAATAAACAATTTTAAAAAAGATTAAGGTGGGCAATTTATATTTTTTACAACTGCTTATGGTGATAATGTTTTATTTTTAATTAATCTTGAGTAAAACAGTACTAAAATATATAATATACATTATAAGCAGGCACTACTTAAAACTTCCTAAATGAATTAATTATGACTCTATGACTCACTTATTTGCAAGAATGAATATTTGCGTTCATCTCTGCAAAGAAAGTCTTTTCTTTTGAGCAGTACATATTTAGAAATCAAAGCAAATCCCTGGTATATTACATTTCCATTCAAGAACTGGTGGGATTATTATTTTGCTTCAAGTATTTACTATATCATATTCTAGTAACAAATATAACATTATGCTATCAGCTCACAGATGTAAGTCCTCACAATGAAGAATCTTATGGCACTTTAATGACAAATTTTAGTAGGCATATGGTTTTTGAACTACAGTTCACTTTAATAAGATGAGTTATCTTTTATGCCATGTGTATGTATAAAACTGGTATAATTTTTTCTTAATTTTTGTTATTTGAAATAGTTTACTTACAATTCATCCACAAATAATGCATTTGGACTATAATTCATTTTCTGCTAATTTGTTGTATCCTGCTCTATAAACTCACTGCATATTTGTTGCATACCCGTCAAGCGCGGCTCCGCAAAATATGGGAAATTACTGCCGATGCATGGACGCGCATGCTCAGTAACCCATTTGTACATGCGCACTTTGTCCGCAAATGCACGATAACCTGTTTGTGCATGTGCACCATGTCCGTGCATGTGCAGTAACCCATTTGTGCATGCACACGGTGACTGTGCATGCACAGTAAGCCCTTTCCCCACCATTCAAATATGGATCGGCAGCAGTAAAGGGGAGGAACGAGCCCAGAAAAATGGGAAATTTCGGCCAATACGGGAAATTGACAGGTATGATTTGTT
The DNA here is from genome assembly GCA_035047345.1 of Bradypodion ventrale. Classification (NCBI taxonomy): domain Eukaryota; kingdom Metazoa; phylum Chordata; class Lepidosauria; order Squamata; family Chamaeleonidae; genus Bradypodion; species Bradypodion ventrale. The sequence goes on along the minus strand of JAWDJE010000002.1, from coordinate 114,609,895 downwards.
ATTGTGTGAGATTTCAGATTATTGGAGTAAGATGGAAGAGCTTGACTATATGTAGCTCAAGTGGCTAAGACGCTGACTGGGAGGCAGAAGGTCAGCAGTTCGATTCCCAAATACTGCAGGACAGAATGACCACCTGTCTTTGTCCCAGCTCCTGCCAACCTAGCAGTTCGAAAACAAGAAATAGCAAGTAGATAAATAGGGACCGGTGGGAAAGTAACCATTCTGTGCGCTCCAGTGTCTAGTCATGCCTGCCACATGACCACGAAAATGTCTGCAGAAGCAGACAGCGCAGGCTCTTCGGCTTTGAAACAGATGGGAACTGAACCCTGCAGTCGGATACGACTGGCTTTTGAGCAAGGGAAACCTTTACCTAAAAAAAGGACAGCTGAGTACAGTGGTTACATTTTTACATTGTATGTGAAAAGGCTTATGTTTTTTGTAAAGCATATAATAAAGGCAAAATAAGAGAAAACTAGGAACTACTGCAACCAAAATCCATAATTGCATGTGGATTATGGTGACAGCATATTGTTGTTGTTGTTCAGTCGCACAGTTGAGTCCGATCCTTTGTGACCTCATGGACCATGGCAAACCATGTTCCTCTGTCATCTGCCATCCTCCATAGTCCACCCAGATTTACACCCACCGCATCAATGTTGCCATCTAGCCATCTCCATCTGCGTTCAATCTTTCCTAGCTTCAGGGCCTTCTCCAGTGAATCCTCTCTTCTTATTTGGTGGCCAAAGTACTTGAGCTTCAGCTTCAGTATTTGTCCTTCCAAGGAGCAGTCTCTCTCTCTCTCTCTCTCTCTCTCTCTCTCTCTCACACACACACACACACACACACACACACACACACACACACACACACACACACACACACACACACACACACACACACACACACACACACACACACACATTTGAGCATGAGCCAAGAAGCACTCTTTGTGAGCCCACAGATAATTGAGTAATTGTGGCCAGTTTCCATAAATCTGGATTCATGGGTGGAGTTTTCTAAGTCAAAGTACTGTATGTAAATTCCAAGGAGAAATGCATCAGGACTCTTGACAACACAGTTGTGTTGTAGGCACCAGTGTGTGTATTGTTCGTTCAACATGGTAGTGTTAAAACGTGCGGTTGGAGTTTGTACCTAAAGTTGTTGGCAGTCATAGCATCATTTTTAAGTTTTTTGAGATTTGAAAATAATACTGAAAGAATGAACGGAACCGGTTTCACATTGAATAATTGAATAGTACAAAATGACATTCCACAAAAGGTGATTCAATATAATTTTATGGATGGCATTGTAAATGATTTTCTTGTTTCAAAAGGAGTCAAGATGTAGCTGAAATTTCTTTAGTTTCCTTTTATGCACTAATTAAAAAGGGGGGGGAGGGATGAAAACAAAATCCCTGACTGGAAAAATATACACACTCTTTATAATTACTTATTTCAAAGCAGTAATGGAGCATTTCATTATAAAGATGGTAATCAATTTGGAACAATACTCCAGGGAGGGCACATGCATCAAGAGACTTCTTTAGAATAATAGGCGATGCAGCAGGAACTTTCTTGGATTAGCATTAGTTGTTCAAGCATTTCTTCTTTGAAATATGAAACTCCCTCAAAGCTCACCATAATGTTCTGTACTAAACTGTTCAAGATTATTTTACAAAGTTAAAAACTACAGTGTTCTGTGATAAGCTAAATTTATGGAGTTTTAAAAACTAAAGCCTCTTTTGAGAGAAGCATCATTCTTTATCCCATTTTCCCCTAAGGCATTCAAAGTGGGTGGCAGAACCTTCAGGTTGTCTCCTTCACAGTTGCATTCACATATTTATATATTCAGAGGTAACTCTGTTGAATTCATTGTAATTTACTGTCAGGTAAGGGCTTACGGGGTTGCATTATAAGTGTTTTTGAAAATTTGTGTGTCTTATTTCTAATCAGTTTGATTTGGAGTAGGTAGATGATTCTGTTTATCAAGAATAAAGAAAGCCTCATTGCTGAAATCTGACATTACACCTGCTGCCAAGAAATACTGTACTGTTTTGAGTTTAAGAGGGGGGGGAGAGAGAGGAGATGTATAATATATTGTTCCTATCTTCTTCCGTGTCTAGGCCAGAGTTCATTTTGCAGTTCCTTTTACCTGACTTAGTGTGAGAAAGATTAGCTGGCAACACAAGGTTGCCGTTTCCAGGGTACGCCCAATTGTGGTTTGAAAATACTAGAAATACTTATAATTATCATTTTTTAAAATTGAAATATTTGTCTAATAGAATTTGTGATAACAGAATAGACTAAAATTCCCAGGCCATAGTCCTTCCATAACAAATTCTGCACTATAAGCGCTAAATAATTCAGACCTGATTTCTTCATAATAAGGTTATTCATTAATGACAGTTCTTAATTTAAGTAATGTATACAGTACAGACAGTAAAACTGCCAACTTTTTGTTGCTGATGGTATTAAAACACAAGGACTTGCACCTGTACATAAAAAAGGGTCAACTCCCATAGCATAACAGTGCCTCCTCCATCTCAGATTCCCATCCCCTTCTGAAATTCAAGAGAATGAGAAGCTGATGAACAAATGAGAAGCTGCCTACTTACTGTTGTTCATTTTCTCATGGCATTGAAACAATGAAGTAATGAGGGGCATGTTGGTTCACATAGAAAACTTCTTAGGAAAAGTAGGTTCCAGGATCATTATAAGCACTTTTTAAAAATTCATGTCAGATGAACCACCAACAAATAAAAACATACAAAGCAAAAATTAACATATCTAAAAATTAACATATCTAAAAATAAAAAAAGAATTAAAAAGGGCTGGATGACATCTGCCCAATATCATGCCACTTCAACAGCATTCCTTCTTGTCAACATAAGGTCCTCCTCAGTGCACATTGAGGGTCATCGTGTGCATTATATCATATGAGAAATAGTTTGTACTTCTCTGCATTCACACAGATTAGCCCTTGATCTTCCTACCCCTGCACGCAGACTATTTAAATCTTTCCACACACACCATGGTTGTTCTTGCCCAGGCAATAGAAAGTCATGTGGTTCTGTCCAGTTATCTGGTAGCTCCTTGCTCACCTTCCATATTTCTAAGGTGGTCCTTGGGGGTTGGTGGTTCAGAGGGGCAGAGGTTGTGAGGAAGCTATGCCTTGATTTTAGTCTCTGCTTTGGTGGTTGGTGATCAAATAACAGGTGTTTCTGAGGAAGTTGCTTTGACCCACTGTTTCTGAGCAGCACTTTCTCGACAGAATTTTGATGGAGGGCTGCCAGCTAAGTAATGCACTTTTTGTATCAGGGTTGGTTTTAGGCATCCTGTGGCCAATCTTGCTGTTTCATTTAGGGCCACATCCACCTACCCTGAATGCTTTGATCTTCACCACACTGGACTAGCATACTCTCCTGCAGAGTAACATAAAGCTAGCACAGAAGTTCTTAATGTGTGTGGTTGGGCACCCCAACTTGTGCCTGTTGTTTTCCTCAGAATATTGTTCCTGGCAAAAAAAAAAAACTTTCTGTTTGGTATTAAGGCATGGGTCTTGAAAGTGGGAGTTTGAACCAGGGTAACTCCCAGGTATTTGGGGGTGATGCAATGTTTGAGTGTTGTGCCATTCCAAGTCACCTGCAGGCTCCTTGATGCCTCATGGTTTTTTAAATGAAAAGCACATAGTTGAGTTTTTAGGCAGTTTGTCTTCATTTGGTTATCCCTATAATATATAAGCTATTAAATTCAAAGCCTCAGTCAGTATTTTCTCAACAGCCTCAAAGGTTGTGCACTGTGCAGCAATTGTCAGGTCATCACGTAAAGAAAGCTCCTAGAGGCTTCCAGTAGTGGTTGATCATTAGTATCCAACCTAGCAGTTCAAAAGCAAGAAATTGCAAGTAAATAAATAGGTATCACTTCAGTGGGAAGGTAAATAGTGTTCCGTGCACTCTGGTGTTAAGGCATGCCTGCCATGTGTTCACTGAAATGTCTGCAAATGCAGACAGTGCTGGCTCTTTGGCTATAAACAGAGTTGAGCACTGAATCCTAAAGTTGGATACAACTGGCTTTTTGAGCAAGGGTGACCTTTGCATTTACCTAAACAGTGTGGGGGCTAGCACACTGCCCTGTGGGAGACCATTTCTTTGAATTCTCCATTGGCTGTGTTGTCCTTCGAAATCGACAAAAAATCTACGTTTTTCAAATAAACAGCCTATGATTTTTGCGAACTTAAAATCCTTTGTGATGTGGGAGACTTTCTTCAACAAGGTTGCGTTGTTGACTTTGTCAAAAGCTGCAGTGAGATCTATAAACACTACACCTTATGATATATTAAATAATTTTTATGTTTGAGATGCAGACTTGAAGTGGTCATGCTTTCTGATTTTCTTTAATGTGACAGACTCTCTCATTGTAAAATGAAACAATCCCTGCAGCATTTACTTTGAAGGGGTGTTGCCATGTCTGTAATTGCCATAAAGTTGTGTGTCTAATGATGAAAAGTTATACCCTCTTTTTGGTAAATGAGATGCACTGTATATATGCCAATACTCTCCACTCCCCAATACATTTTGTTTATAAATCCATTCATCAGAGATTCCTGACGTAACTTAATGACTAATGGATTTTATTTGGCACATGTTTTCTTCGACTGTTTGCCTTGGGAGGTAGACATCTGTACACTCTCAGAAAGTGTGATAGCAGAATGTAGTAGATATGCAGAAAGTCCAATATGGTGATGATCTTAACAGTGGGGAGTGGTTAACTGTTTATCTCACTCTATTAAGGCTTAGTGGTTAAGATGTTGAACTTGATGATTGGAAGGTTGGCAGGTCTGCAGTTTGAGACCTGAGTGTTGCATGACAGAATGAGCTCCCGTCTCTGTCCCAGCTCCTGCCAACCTAGCAATTCAAAAGCAAGAGACTGCAAGTAGATAAACAGGTACTACTTCAGTGGGAGTGTAAACAATGTTCTGTGTGCTCCGGTGTCTAGTCAGGCCTGCCACATGACCATGGAAATGTCTGCAAACACAGACAGAGCTGGCACTTTGGCTGTAAACAGAGACAAGCAGCAAAACCTAGAGTTGTATCAAACTAGCTTTCAAACAAGTGTGACTTTTACCAGTGGCTGTTAATGAGGCATTCACATGTCACTGACCAGTTGACTAGTCTCTTCAAACACAGATACATAATTTAATAATTTGTTGTGGAGGGAAAAATCTCAAGTCAGATATAGCATAAGAATTTGGTCTATATATAAGACACATTTAATATAGAAGTGAAATTGGAGAGGACAGGAGGGGAATACAAAAATCAGTAGTAGGGAAAAAATCTATGTGAATGTAGACTATTTTGACTGCTGCCATTGGTGTTGTCAACATTCAGGCTGGCCTTTGCTATGTAAAGCTTGGCATCCTTTCTCCTAATGGCATTGCAGGCATGATATTGTGCAGCAATATTGGGCCATTCCCTGGCATTTTGTATCATGGCTATAGAAGCAAAATATCCTGCACCCATAAACTGGAGATTTTTTGTTTGAAGAATTGAATAAAATATACCGCCTCTTAACTTAGTTTAGTCAGTCATTTCACTTACCATGTCAGTGAAGAGGGAGAAAAGTAAAAATTGTTTAGTTATTTTAAAGAGTGTATCTTTGATGTGTATAGTTGCACATACTAAGCATCACTTCAGACTTCAAAACAGCATGTAGGGTTAAGATGCTGTGAAACCAATTCTGATTTATGGTGACCCTTTCTATGGTTTTCTAGTGGGAGAATACACACAGTTATCATTCTCTTCTTCTGGGGGTAACCTGGAATCAGTGTGCATTTTGTTCATGACTACACAGGCTGGCTCGTCTCTTGGGAGGCACAGTGTGGGCTCAAACTCAACAGAAGGCCTATACCTAAACCACTGAACTATCCAGCCAGCTACTCTAACAATATTTCGTATAAAAAGTTGTTAGGCTGTTCAGAGTAACTCAGTGTTTCCAAACCTTTGGTTTTTGGATGTATTCTTTTTCTTCCACGTCTAGGCCAGGCATGAAACTGCCAAAGTGAAGGCATCTTTTGGTGTGTTAATTCTGCAGTTCCTTTCGTTTGACCTAGTGTGAGAAAGATTGGCCAGCAACCTCAATAACCAGAAGCCTATCAATTCCCCAAAGCACTGATCATCCATACTAAGAAGACTTTGGCTTCTGGGAATTGAAGTGGGTGTGTGCCCCATGTTGGAAACCTCTGGATTAACAGAATACATATGTGTGTGTACTCATGTGTGCATTGCCTGGGACTCTGGAGGCCAGCTGGAACACCTGCAGGCATCAGGGCAGCCTCCAACACCGGCGTCCTGAGCCCTTCCGCCCTCCTCCTCCCTATGCCTTGAGTGGAGGAGGTGGGGAGTTGAAAGTTCTACGGCCCACTGGGGGCGATGGGGGGAGATATGGGCCAAAAGGGGGGAGGAGATGGTGGAGGGAGGGAGGGAGAGTTAGAAGGATTGAGGGATTAGCTTGCCTGCCAGGGAATAGCAGCAGCAGTCTGTCTGGGGCTGGCTTGGAGGTCCATGGGGATAAAATTAAGGTGACGATTCGAGATGGCTTTGAAAAGCCGGCCCACTACCGTCGCTACTGTGGGTGGAATGTCTCACCCCAGTTGAGGGCTCAAGGTACATTTGGAAGAATGCCCCACCACTTCCATCACCGCCGGAGCCTTGCGGAGGGTGGTGGGGAGAGTGGGTGGGGCGGTTTTATATGGGGGTGGGAGGGAGGGAGGGAGAGACTGCCCGGGCAGCCGGGAAGGAGAGGCAGCATTCTGTCCAAGGCAATCAGGGAGGCTCCGGAGGCCAATATAGAGGTTGTGATGGGCATGGGGCAATATAGCAGGTACCGAGGGGCGGGCCGCACTCGGAGAATGCGGGGCAGATGCTTAGTATCTGTCCCTCGTTCCAGCCCCCCGGTTACATCTCTAGGTCCTGAGCAGCTGACCCAGGGTGACCCTGCCCTTAGGCTGCTGCTGATGAATGCCAGGTCGGTATGTAATAAGGCCCCCCTGATACAAGATTCCATTATGGGGGAGCGGGCTGACCTGGCATGTATCACTGAGACCTGGCTGAGACCAGAGGATGGGGTTCCTCTGTCAGAAATGTGTCCAGCTGGGTTCAGTATTTGGCACCAGCCTAGGGATGAGGGTAAGGGCGGTGGCGTTGCCATCATAGCCAGGGAGTCACTGGGAGTCGCCAGGGCTACCGCTCCACAAATTCTGGGTTGTGAGGTCCTGCTTCTGCGTCTGGGCTCTAAGGGTCAGTTGGGAGTCTTACTCCTGTACCTGCCCCCTTGCAGGGTAAGGGACTCCCTGCCTGAGCTCCTTGAGGCCATCTCAGCATTGGCGTTGGAGTTCCCTAGACTGATGGTTCTGGGGGACTTCAATTTGCCTTCGGTGGGGATTGGCTCCGAGGTGGCTCAGGAGTTCATGGCTTCCATGGCAGCTATGGACCTGATTCAGGTAATTCAGGGCCCGACCAGGGGCAGTGGCCACACACCAGATTTAATCTTTTTGTCGGAGCGGTGGCAGAGTGATCTGAGACTACGGAAATTAGACATAACACCTGTGCCATGGTCAGATCATTATTTGGTGGCTCTAGACTTCCTGGGTGCGACGCTTCATCGTAGGGAGGCAGGGCCTATTAGAATGGCCCGCCCCCGGCAACTGATTGATCCTGATGGATTCCAGAGGGAACTGGGGGATTTCCCTCTGGATCGGCAACACGATTCGCCCGAGGCGCTGGTTGACCTGTGGAACAGGATGACAACAGCGGCCTTGGATGAAATCGCACCACTACGGCCTCTCAGAGCTCATGGAGCTAGGTCATCTCCGTGGTTCACAGATGAACTGCGGGAGCTCAAACGGGCAAAGAGACGCCTAGAGCGCCGCTGGGTGAAGACCCAGAGAGACTCCGATTGGACACTAGCTAGAGCCACTATTAGGGCCTATCTAGTGGCGATGGAGGTGGTGAGGCGGCAATACTTCACCACCCTTATTGCCTCCGCTGATAATCGCCCAGCCACCCTGTTCCGGGTTACCAGGTCTCTCCTTGGTAGGGGGACCCCGGTGCCTGGTTGGCAGGGGTCGGCTGAGGACTTTGCTGACCATCTAGTGGAGAAAATCGATCGGATTCGCTTGGGGTTTAATCCTGGCGTGGATGGGGAGAGTCCGGAGGGAGCTGGAGCACAGTCTTGCCATACCATCTGGGACCAGTTTGATCCAGTTGCCCCTGATGAAGTGGACAGGCTCCTTGCAGCTGTGCATGCCACTACCTGCCCATTGGACCCCTGTCCCACCTGGTTGGTGAAAGCCTCCAAGGCGGTGACAGGTGGCTGGGTTGGGGCTATGATCAATGCATCATTGCGGGAGGGGGTGTTTCCTGCACCTTTAAAACATGCCTTGGTGCGCCCCCTCCTGAAGAAACCTTCCCTCGACCCAGCTGTCCTAACCAACTATAGGCCTGTCTCCAACCTCCCCTTTTTAGGGAAGGTGTTGGAGAAGGCAGTGGCGCGTCGGCTGCAGGGGGTACTGGATGAAGCGGATTACCTGGACCCCTTTCAGTCAGGATTCAGGCCTGGATATGGTACCGAGACGGCATTGGTCGCACTGATGGATGACCTCTGGCGGGAGCGGGATGGTGGTCACCCATCCGTCCTTGCTCTTCTTGACCTCTCAGCGGCTTTCGATACCGTTGACCACGGTATCCTTCTGGAACGGCTCCGAGGATTGGGAATCCAGGGCACTGTGTGGTCCTGGTTTTCCTCATTTCTGAGGGGTTGGACCCAGTCGGTGTGGTTGGAGAGTGAGAGGTCCAGTCCTAGGCCCCTCAAATGGGGGGGGGGGGTGCCTCAGGACTCGGTGCTCTCTCCTCTCCTATTTAACATCTACATGAAGCTGGGTGAGATCATTCGTTCCCATGGGGTGCGGTACCATCAGTACGCGGATGACACTCAGTTGTACATCTCGGCCCATGGGGACCCCAGTGATGCCGTCAAAGTCCTTTCCAGGTGCCTGGAAGCTGTTGGGGGCTGGATGGGGGCTAACGGGCTACAACTGAATCCCAGCAAGACTGAATGGCTATGGTTAAGGGGTCCTGCGTTAACCCGGGAGCTACCGTCTTTGGTTCTGGATGGGGCTATTTTGCCCCAGACAGACCCGGTGCGCAACTTGGGGGTCCTCCTGGATTCGCGGCCACTGCTAGAAGAACAGGTGGCGGCTGTGACCAGGAGGGCTTTTGCCCAACTTCGGGTGATTCGCCAGTTGCGCCCACTCCTGGACCGGGACTCCTTGCTCATGGTCACTCACGCTCTGGTCACCTCCAGACTAGATTATTGCAATGCCTCTACATGGGGCTGCCCTTGACGACCATTCGGAGGGTACAGCTGGTCCAGAATGCGGCAGCCAGGGTGGTGATGGGGTGTGGGCGTTATGCCCGTGCTTTGCCACTGCTCCGGGAGCTGCACTGGTTGCCAGTTTGTCTCCGGGTGCAATTCAAGGTGCTGGTTTTGACCTTTAAAGCCCTATATGGTAGTGGGCCGGGTTACCTAAGAGACCGCATCGCCCTGAGGACGTCTGTCCATCCAACCAGAGCGGACCGGAGAGGCTCTCTAATTGTTCCATCAGCCAGAGGGGCTCGCCTCTCTGGCACAAGGAGGAGAGCCTTCTCCGTGTCTGCACCGGCCCTCTGGAACCTCCTGCCAACAGAGCTACGTCTCCGGACGGAATTGCTGCCTTTCAGAAAAGAACTTAAAACCTGGCTGGCGGGTCAAGTGTGGGGTGCAGGTGGAAGGGTAACCTCCATTGGGTGGTTGGTGTAGAAGAACTCTTCCCCATGGTGCCTTTGGATCCTGCAGCCCTTGTTTTTAGGGGGTGGATAGTTTTAACTGTTTTTAACATGTGTTTTTTAATTTTTATTGTGAACCGCCCTGAGTTGGCTTTGGCCGAGTGAGCGGTATATAAATGTGACAATTAAATTAAAAAATTAAATTAAATTAAATTAAATGTATGTGTGTTTGTGTATCCATACATAGTGTACCTCTAGCTATCTCTCTGCCTCTCTCTCTGCCTCTTCCACTCTCTTCAAAGGTGGCCCATTATGGAGTATTTTCTTATGCATTTTTATTTCTGAATAATGATGTTATGCTTTCATACCCAGTTGCTCTGTACTGTACTGCTAAATACTTCTGAAAAATAGCTACCTCTCCACCTCTAAGTCTAATTCAGCTTCATTGCTGTCAGCAGAGTTATAATAAAGTGCATCCAGACTAAAGCTGCTTGTAGTTGGCTTACTGTGCTGTATGTGCTCTGTGAATTCACTGGCTGTGTTAGCTAGGCTTTAATCTGATTAGAGAAAAAGGAAATGGGTGAGTTACAAACAAATCTGTACAGCTGAAAATGAAAACAGCGTAGTATAGTATGCCTCCATAGTATAGTAAAATACTGGCTGAGATTCAGTAGTAAATAATAGATAAAGTCCATTGACTCATAGCTTCCACAGGAGACAAAAAATAAATACTAACTTTCCTCCTGATGTGTGTTTGGTTGAATTGTTTTTGAGGGTCTTGCGTCATGGCCTGATTAATCGTATTTGTCATTTTATAATACAATATATATCACTTTGGGCAGTGGTGGGCTCCAAAAAAAATTACTACCACACTGTGGGCGTAGTATGATGGCCGTGGCCAGAGGGAAAGCCCTGTATTGCACCCGAATTAGGACTACTTTATTTCAAAATTTGGATTGGCGGGGCCAGTCGGAATTTCTGCTACTGGTTCTGGCAAACTGGTGCATACCTGCTGATGCCCATCACTGACTGGGGGATGAAGAATAGTTTATAAACTTAACTCACATCCAGAGAGATGGCATGATTTAGACCAGGGGTTCCCAAACTTTTCACGCTGCGGGCTGGTCATGTGGTTCCTCCCGCCATAAAACACATCTGCGGCTGTCGTAAACATGTTTATGACAGCTGCAGGTACATTTACAGTAGTGTTTTGTCTATGTGTGGGTATGTTTTACTTCCACTTCCGGTAGCGGGGCGGATTATTTAGTGCTGTGGGCCACGTCCAGCCCATGAGCCATAGTTTGGCCACCCCCTGATTTAGACCTATGGTGTTGTTATTCCAGGTTTAAGACACCTGTGTCCTGTTAGTAATTTTAAAAATAGATGAGGCAGAAATTGTCCAATAAACATACTGCATTTTCCGTTTGTGGTATTAATGACAAAAGCAATATCCCATGCCACTTTTTGGTCAAAAAATGGGGGGAAAACCTCCCACTAGGAGAACAGAAAGGATATGGAAGAGAATTGTAATCTGAAAATCCATCAGCTACATTTTAAAAATCAGTTGTTAAGTAATGTAGTAAAGGAGGAGATCCCAAACTTTTCCTGCCAGGGGCCTGATCATGCCCACTCAATCAGGTGAGGTGGCAGTCATATGGTTTATCCCGGCGGTTATGCATGTATTTGCGCTGCATTTCTGGGCATTTCCCCCAGCTCCGTCACTTCCCTTGGAGGAGAGAGCAAGGGAGGAACATTTTTAAGCCATGTTTTATTTTTATTTTTGCCCTATTTTTGTGTCGTTTTGGTGCAGAAACATGGCAATTTGGGCACTTCCAGTGACATTGGGGCACTTCTGGTGTCCGTGGCAATTTACCTAGGGGGCCAGATCCTGCCCACAGGCTGTAGGTTGGGAACCCCTGTACTAAAGTGTCCTGTTGGTGAAAGTAAACATATGCAATCAGTTACCTGGCAGTCAAGAGTCTCTCAAAGAAATGGAATTTATTGAAAAATACTTAATGCGCTCAGAGACAATGTTCAGGAGTGGCCAGGATCCAGAAAGAATATAAAACAAAATTGTATCTTTGAGCTGCTTCTCACAAAATGCATTGTTTATCATACAATCTTCAAACAGAGATGCCTAGTTTGGTTATGGAGCCTAATTTGGTTAGAGTGTGACAATAGCATAAAAGACTATAAAAGTGATATTATCTGGCTATATGTCTGTTGCAACAAATGACTTTTCATAAGGGACTTTTCCCTCTGCAGGACCTATTTTATTATTCTAGTAGGAAATTGTTCTGAGCCCATGAACACTACATCTCCTTGCAAATAAATAAAAGCAGCTGTTTCCCACCAGATTTATTTTTGGTTTCTGAATTTTGAGAGTATAAAACAAGGTTTGTATTTAACTTGTAGATAATAGTAGTCATGTTTGTGAGAGTGAAGAGATGAGTATTGGTGACACTTTCCCCAACTATAACAGCAGGTTGTTAGCTACTCAAAATGCACAAGTTAAGATGGACATATATTTTCTGGTTAGGATATTTGAGTATTTATGAAATACTTCTGTCTTTCCTCCCCAAATATGCCTATAGATATGGGGTATTTTCATACCCTGCAATACATAAGAGATTTCCATCAGCTCAGAAAATAGCAACAGTGAGTTGCAGAACTCTGGCATTGAATATTGTAAGAGTTTTTGAATAATTACCTCTAGCAATTCATTCCTTTCCCAGACCAGGACGTTGTCAGCCTGGTTAGTTGGATATGTCAAACACTTTCTGTAGTGCACAGATAACTACAAAATGTAAGATGGACAAATATGTTCTTTGTTGTCCCACCTGAATAACATAAAATTATTTTGTTATTAATATCTCAGGTGGTTAAGATGCTGACTGGGAGGCGGAAGGTCAGCAGTTCGATTCCTGAGTACTGATGGACGGAATGAGATCCCGTCTTTGTCCCAGCTCCTGCCAACCTAGCAGTTCGAAAGCAAGAAATTGCAAGTAGATAAATAGGGACCACTTTGGTGGGAAGGTAAACAGCGTTCCATGCGCTCCGGTGTCTAGTCATGCCTGCCACATGACCACGGAAGCGTCTGTAGAAGCAGACAGCGCTGGCTCTTCGGCTTTGAAACAGAGATGAGCACTGAACCCTAGAGTCGGATATGACTGGTTTTTGAGCAAGGGAAACCTTTACCTTTACTTTATCATTTTTATTAATTTTTATAATTAATTTTTATTTTGTTTGGATTGTTCTGTTCTTCATATTACTCTATTGTTTGTTTTAACCATTGTAAGCCACTCAGAGTGGTGCTTGCACCAATTGCGGTGGGGTATAAAATTAAATAATAAAATAAATAATAAAATAAGTGTATTATTGGTAAAGAAACAATTCAAAACCTTATATTCTTACCGTAGAAAATAATTTCTTGCTCAACTAATGTGTTCTATTATTTTCCATCCTGATTGCCTTTCTATTTCTTATGCCCGCTGGTGATCCTCAATTGAGCAGGGCCAAGTCATTTGTGACCACTGGACTGTACAGATTTTCTCTTCTTGTATGACAGAGGCTTGGCAGTTATTGATGTTCCTCCTTGCTCAGCAGTTGAGCATGAAATCTGTTTACAAAACAGCCCCAGAAGTAGCTGTGGAATGGCATGTGTGAGCTTGCTGTACTATTGATGGTGCTTCTTAGCAACTTGGAGCTGCTTCATCTATGCAGTCCAATTATTGCCCAGATCAAGGGGTAGCCAAAGTTCTTTGTTATACGAGTTATCCATCAAATTGAATAGTGACACAAAAATCTCTCTGGCACTTAAGATGCTGTGCAAAGATGACTGAATGCATCACTTCCCCTCACTCCCCATGTTTTAAGTCGCATGTGGTTATTATTCAGAAGTAATAATATGCCAAGTGACTAATTAATGGATTTCTAGAGTCATGAACCAAAGGAATATTCCATTATAAAGTTGTAAATAATTTTAGTCCTTGTTTATGTGTTCAAAAAATAGAATTGGCATATGTTGATATCTTTGGTATAATTACTGGTAGAAACTGACAATTTATAAGAAATGTGTTACAATGCATTTCCTTAAGAAGTACTGTTTAAATGTTAAATCAGAAGCAGCAAAAACAACGACCTTCAGACTTTAAAGATGATTTGTCCTCTATTTTCCTGTTATAGGTAGCCTTTTGTGTTGCAAGAAGAATTAACTCAAGTTCTCAGAATTAGCTGCAATAAACAGGAATTAAAATAACTGTAGTTTACATGTTTCTCTTCAGTAACCTCCATTAGTGCACAGTAAAACAGATCTTCCACTGCATCATAGATACAGAAGAGTATTTATTTATTTTGGTAGAATTTGCCATCCAGTGTTTCTTACCCACAAGCATTTCTGTACTTCTGGCACTCTTGTTACACTGTTAGATGTTGATTCACAGTGTAGAATGCAGTTTATGGAATGACCTCTCCCAGCATTTTCTTAATAGGGCCATCCTTTCTTCTCATTTTCTTACATCCTGGTATTCTCTGGTCAGGATGAAATTGCCTCAGGTGCCAATTTCTTGTGATATTCCTCAGGAAGGGGACTAACATGGAGCGGGAAGCTCTTCTGTTAGTGGATGTTTTATTCTGCTAACAAAAGAATACTTCTGAAAGCAACTTCTTGAATAAAAAAATTAAGTGCATAAAATACATAAGCTAAAATAAAAATGCATCTGGTATAACAAACGTTATTGACTAAGGCTATATTGCATGCATGACAGTCCACAATTTTTTGTAATGCAAAAAAAAAGTGTTGGATTGTAAGGTATATGGAGACATCCATCACCATAGGTGCCCAAATTGGGCTATCTGCTCTCATCCCACATCCCTTGGAGAGATGTTGGTTCCCAGGCCATTGGCGTAAAAGGTGGAGGGACAACAGCTTTTATGAAAGGACTGACTGGTGAGGGGCACCTTTGGAGGCAGGAGGATGAGATGGATGCCAGGATAAAAGTGTAAGAATGAAAGGACGTGAGGGCTTACTTGAGGGAATTGGAGGGAGACAGGGGAACAGGTCATCATGGCCTGGGGTCCTCCATTTCGTATCTCAAGAGTGGTGGAAAGCTGCTAGGAGTAGGCATCCCAAGGGGAAGCTCCTAAACCACACCCATGGAAGGCAAAGGAAGGGGCCTCAAATAAGTGGCCTTCAAATCAGGGTTAATGGAGCCTACAGCAGTCTTGACACCCATGGTCTTATGCTATCCAAAAGAAGCAGTGGGTGTCATAAGTGCTGACAGGACAAACAAAGGAGGTTTCTAGAGGAGCAAAGGAATGGACCCCACTATTCCCTATGCAGCTCTACTGACTGTTATTGAAAGGACTTTGACCAGGACAAGGACTTTTCCTCCCCATATGCTTTTCAAGGCCAGGATTCTTGGGGCCTCCCATATTGAACATCCACTGAGGAGATAGTGCAGGAAGCTCAGAGAGGCAGCTAAAGTCTGCATTTCTGTTTGCCCATTCTTAGACGTAAAGGCTGTAACCGGTTCTACCTACAATGGCTGTCATTCCTGAATGGTTAATGCCCCACTTTTGTCAAAACCCTTGCATTAAAGCTGACAGTCCTGACTTTGCTTCCATCTCGAGTACTGTACTTCCTTTCACCTCCATTGTGGTGGGGTGCAGCAGCCACATGCCTAAAAAGTTATCCTTGTTCTACTATTTCTGGACCTGACAGTAGTTGCAGGTTTTTAAATTACTTATTTTTTCCACCAATGCAACTTTCCCCCCTAAGTTGCATATTGTTCTAAAAGACTTGGTAGTGGATTGATATAGTAGCAGAGTGGACCAAGAATTAATTAATTTCTTCATCCTGTTGTTTATTTATTGCCTTCCTTCCTTTTCAAAATATGCTGCTCTAGATAAGCTTTTCTGTTTAAAGTATGGGGTAAAGTTTGACTCAGCGGCATACTCATTAGACATGGTGGCCCTTCTCAGTGACAGAAAAGGGTTATTAGATTTGGAGAAGTAGCTTAAACATACCTTTCAAACTTCCTGGATTGGCCAGGATTTCCCGGTTTTTGGTGCCGATTTGCGCCATTTCCCGCCCCGTGCTGCCAAAACCCCGGAATTTGGCAGCGAGGGAAAGGAGGTACTGCACAGCCCTTCTGCGCAGGTTGCCTTCTACGCATCCGTAGAAGGGTTTTACGCTTGCATAGAAGGCTATGCATGCGTAAAAGGGGGCTACGCAAGTGTAAAACCCTTCTATGCATGTGTAGAAGGCGACCTGCGCAGAAGGGCTGCACAGGTCCCAGATTGGCCGGAGCCGCGGTTGACAGGTATGAGCCTAAAAGCAACTGAGTGAAAGAAAATTCTACCTACACTATTCAGTACTGTCTGACAGTGTTATTTGCTCCTCAGTGAGGTTCAGGGTTAAGGTTAAATCATGCTGTACAGGTCAGAACTATATATAACAGAAATTGTCGGGAACAGCTTAACAAGGATTTCTCTATATTTTAACTTGTTCACATCCTATATTACTAGTCTTGTCACCCACATGACCCTCACTAACTGAATTTTTAAAAAGCACTTTCTCATTCCAAGTACTAAAAGATTACTGTAGGCAAGCATACTGTAGGCGTACAACCAAGGAACTGGGTTTTATTTTCTGCCTTGTGAAAGGCCAAGGATCACCAAGCGAACATATTAGTTATGTTTTCTGGTTAGTTAAAGTCAGGGCACTTTGAGAGTCTGCAGAGGAAAGGAGCAATAAAGGGCTCTGGATTGTGATATGAAGAATAATGAAAGACTCTTGGGGCATAGTGCCAAAGATTTTGCTACTGTTAATGGTTGCTATCCCCGTGGAGATTAAACAGAGCATGGCGGTTAAATATCTGCAAAAAAACAAAACCACCCTGCTTTATTTCTGGTTTAACATTGTGTATAGTCATTTTGTGACACTGCTTTTACTCACAAACATTTCGAAGATATTAGGGGCACATGAAGTGTTTTTCAAGCAAGATACTGAAGACAGAAGCTTTAGGAAGCATGAAAATGATGGTGGGAGTAAAAAAAAAGAGAGAATGGTAATTCAACTGAAAGTCTCCCTTTTGTCCTAGGTATGTGGAAGAACATTTTTAGTAACAAACATATTGATTTATGCCATGAGGTTACTTTGCTGTGCATTCCAATTCTTCAGAATTCCCACTTCATTTGAAGTACGGTACCAGTACTGTATTTCTATAAATAATTTTGGAGCCAGAATAAGCGGTTTTTAGAAGTTTTCCATTTCTCTCATATTTCAGTAATTTTCAGATACAAATAAAATACAAAGATAAAACACTGAAAAGAATAGTCAGCCTGTACTCACATGTATAATCATATCAGGATTCATTTTATATTATGTTATGTGGATGGAGAGCATCCACCCAACACTTATTAAAGTACTGTACCATGCAAATAAGGATCTACACATAAGTGTATGGGTGCGGATGGGGGGAGGCGAACAGTATAATGGAAAACTCATAATTCATTCGTTACAACTCAGAAATCCAGAAATAAAATGTAGTTAGCTGTAAGTATGTATATGTATCCCTAAAACCATATTTGAGGTGCAGTTTACTACAGGTGGTAACAGAGGCAAGGAATGTTTTTGTGCAGCTTTGCTTAGTGTGCTGTCTTCAGTCTTTCCAAAGATGGTCTAACTTGGTAAAGTCTTCCATGCCTTAGTTATTTCACATCTTGTTTGCGGTGGTGTGCTGTATGTAGGACTACCCTTGAATATTTTGCACAAACTTCAAATGATGAAAACTATGGTAGCATAACTGCTAAAATGTTTGTGGTGTTAACATCAATTGTTCCCACTTGCAAGTGGGTATAATCTGCACTTTATGCCAGTTATTTTCCATTCCCATTTCAAAAGATTGGTTCTAATCTTTAAATCACAGCCCCCAAGGACCCTAGTCTTGCTATGGACTGCCTCCAAGTTAAGCTGTTTTTGAAGGAGAACAGTAAAAAGCCAGTGCAGGAAATAATATCTCTTTAGAGATGAACTGGGGTACGTGAAATATGATTTAAAAAAACATACAACATTTAAATAATTTCCATCTAATGTTTGATTTGTTGTATATTTGTTGTTTTGTAGTTCTTTTGTTTTTACTGCATGTTTAATAAAAATAACTTTTTAAAAAGAAGATGCTCCCATATGGATCCCATTTTTGGTGGAGGCCACTCTAAGAGCATACTGGAAGATACTTTTCTTGTGTTGCTTCCAGATTGTGGAATCAACTGAGCACAGAGTTCTGATAATAATAATTTTGTGTCAGAGATTATTCTGGGTTGAAAGGATTTTTGCCAGATTATACCCCACTATTGTTGGCTTTTAGAAGATACATCTTTTGAATTTACCTGCTAAACTGTTTTGATGTTGCTTGATTATTTTGATCAATCTTGTGGTTTTATATTTTAGTTTTTAGCTTCTGTTCCCTTTGCTGTTCTATGCAGGTCTTGGACCGTAATAAAGATTTGATTTGATTTTAGTTTGAGTAACTTTTTGTTAGGGTGTTAGTCCCATTTTTATTCCATCGTTACCTTATCAAAGTTGTAATTTATTACTAGTAATGTTTGCTACAATTCTACAAACATCAATAAAATAAAATTCCAAAAAGGAAGATTAATGCAAAATATCAAAAAAAGTCCATACATTTTGTTAACCTGTCTTTTTGAATTCTGAATATTTTGTAATTTGGAGACTCTATTGTAAAGCCAAAAAAAGATTCCAGGAACAGAAGAAAAGCCAACTGTCATGTTTCTATCTAACTTCAGGTTAACCCAAAAATCCCATCACCAGTGAAAAGTAAGTTCCCAACTCCATGCATTACAGGAAAACCTATTGGAAGCAGTAGCAGCTACACAAGGATCTAGAGAAAATAATTAGAGCTGAAAATTACATTTGAAAGGACTGTTGTTCTATGTCGTTAAGACCTTTCCAGATTATGGTGATCCTCTCATAGCTCCATTAAAAGCAGTGCAGGCTGCTAGTAGTCCACCTCTACTCAGCCCATTCCTTTCTCCTAAGCTTCCAGTAAGCCATTTGTTTTACAATCTGTTCTCCAGTTTATCATCTTTCATCCTTATGGCTAGGAAGAGTGAGATCACCTGGTCAGGTAATAGATCTTGTGTAATGTGAAAGACCAACAACTAATTATCAGTTTATTATTGTTAGCAGCTTCTTATTATTTTTTGGTGGCAGAGAAGGAGAAATGCTTCTCCTGCCTTGTATACCAAAATAATTTGGCTATTTTTGGTTACTGTGCACCTTGACTTGGATAGGTTGAGAAGGCTTCATTTACTGGTTTGTATCAGGCGGTAAAACATCCAGGGCCTTCTGTGCTTTCGGATTCAGGCAAATTACATATGTGTCTGATGTTGGATTATGCATTTCCCAGTGCTTCTTCTTCGAGAAATCCAATAGACTCTGGACAAATGGATTTAATTACAAATGTAAATTCCTTTCAGAATATGAAAATTCAGGATAATCTTGTATTTAATCTTTAATTCTAATATTAAAAAAAGGGGGGGAATTAGATGAGGAGCAGGAGACTGAAATTTGCTAGATATATTTAATGTCATTTAAAAAAAGCAACATTATCTTCCATTCAGTTGTCACTACAAACACTTAATAATGACACGCTTTTAGAAATACTTAATTCAAGAATAAGAAATTAGTCAGAGTGTGCTTGGAAAAGAAAATAGAAACCAATTTATTGGTATCTTGCATGCAAAATGGTGCCTTCTCTACGAGGAGGGACCCTTACTGTATACCTTTGTACATCTTATATACTGATGAACAAACAATTTACGTTGTTACAAACAACATACGCAATGGCTCCTTCCATTATTATATTCCCAAAAATATGATAAATGTTGCACACACCAAATATATGAATTTCTTAAGAAATACTAGAATATTAAACTTATGCAAACTAATAACTGAAAGTGCATGTCCAACTTTCAAACAGATAAATACGTGGACCAGTCATATGAAGCAATGTGTTTAAGCTGGTTTACGTAGTTTCATCTTATCTATTTCATGTCAGGCTTATTTATTTATTTATTTATTTAGTATTTAAACTTGGTATGACCGCCCACTCACCGAAGTGACTCCAGACGGCTTTAAGGCTTGCCCTTAGCTCTTCCAAAGGGTTTAACTTGTAAACAAGTGGTCAAGCCTCTGTTTCCTTATGCTGTTAGAACATCTGTTAGAATCCAAATAAGCAAGGGTGTGGATCTTCAGTTAGCTTACTTTGAAAAACAACTTTTGTACTTTAGAAATTAATTTCTTCATTTCAAAATGCTTATGGTTCTGCTAGAAGTCACACAGTTGTTACTAAAAGTTTAATTACACATCTGAACTACAGGAGCAAAACACATTTTTGTACAATAGAGTAATAACTCAGTTGGAATACTTTTGATGCAGCTCATAATTTTCTTCTTCATTACTCCCCTGGATCATTTATTTGCTTATTAATGTGTATATGTATCCACATAGTAAAGGCACAGTTTGGAAGCTTATTTGCTACTGATAGGAAGGCACTTCTGTTTTTTGCTCCACAAGGCCATGAGTGTCTGGAAATACTTTGATCCTTTGTCATTACTCTGTCTGGTGGGTAGATGCAAAAATCTTTTTCTATCTCTTGTGATAGCATTGGAGTCATTATGGTAGCAGTTGGCTCTGATACGGTTGCATAGACACAAATCAAGTCGGACAGGACTGATGTCTCATGGACTTTGCTGTCATTCGAAGTGATGGCATAAAGATGGTAGGGGTGAAAGCAGAGCTGGTATTTTCTTTCAGTCCATTGCCTAAAAAGGCTTCTTAGATCTGTGGTTTTCGGTAGCAGTCATTGAGTTGCTTTTGAAAGTTATTTAAAATAGTTGATTTCTCACATCTGTCTCATTTTTTTTATTTAAATTTTTTATACTCTTCGGTGCTGTAAAACAGGCTGCCTATATTACTTACAAATCTACAATGATGCCACATAGAACAATTAACATATATATACATACACACACACACACACACACACACACACACATATACTAAAAAGCTGTTAGTGGAGTTCTGTTTTGTGATATATCTAGAATTTCTTGTCAGAGGGGATGTATTTTCATGTTTTATTTCTAACATTTGCTTGGATGAAATGAATACAATGGAGCAGAATTGATTTCCACTCAAAGGCAGATGCTCATCCTGTATTATTTATTAGTTTTTATACGTGATATAATGAATAAACTGACTAAATTGGAATATGGGAATCCTGTCAACCGCGGCTCTGGAAAATACGGGACCTGTGCAGAACGGTTCTGCGCAGGTCGCCTTCTACGTATGCATAGAAGGCTTTTACGCTTGCTTAGAACCCTTTTACGCATGCGTGGAAGGCTTCTACAATCCCCTTCTGCGTAGATCACCTTCTACGCATGCATAGAAGGGTTCTACGCAAGCATAGAAGGATTCTACACAAGCGTAAAAGCCTTCTACGCATGCGTAGAAGGCGATCTGCGTAGAAGGGATGCGCAGTACCTCTTTTCCCCCTGCTGCCAATTCTGGGATTTTGGCAGCAAATCAGCGCCGAAAATCGGGAAATCCCGGCCAATCAGGGAAGGTTGACAGGTATGATGGGAATCTTTATTCATAATTTATTTCTCAGATGATTCTGATATACTGGTAAATTAGTTAAAAATATTAATGTTGGCTAGATGCAAAGAAGGATTTTAGGATACCAAAACCTAATAAGACTTTGTTAGAATAATATACAAATACTGTACCAATATCCTAGCCTTGCTGATAGCAATTAGAACAGAAGCAAATTATCTCTGTCATTTTTATCTGATGCAAGGAAATCAGCTTCCAATACGTTGTTTGTTAGCAGGCTTTCCCCCTAGAAGTTGAATCCTTCTAAAGCCGTTCTTTAGAGCATCTGTATGGCTTATTCCAGTTGAAATATCAAAGTGGGACTTCATTAGGGATGACAGCCTATTCTCATAGTGTGCTGCTAAGAAAAGAAAATCTGTTGAAGCACATAGGAACTGTTGATCACAACAGGGCTTATAAAAATGCCCTGGGAAGGGTGGCTTCTTGACTGTGGCCTTCTGGCATTCAGTACTAAAATATGCAACTCCTGATTCCCATTCTGCAGGGCTAAAATGTAACATTTTCATCTTACTTGTGAAAATAACGTTGTTTTTTTTTACATTGGTGGGAAGGATGCAAAACAGTCTCAATGTTTCTCTCTTCCTTTTTATACCCCACCCCCCTTGTTTTTTGCAGACTTTGAGAATTCTTCATCTGGAATTTCAGATTGGACAGACTCGCAGTGGCTTCTAAGCCAGTGACGGTAGTCGCCAAAGCATGCTGGTGCCAAGCTGTCGGAGGATGCCTATAGCCAGGCCAGTAGTAGCAGTAGTGCTCCTGGGCTTTCTACTCTGTGCTGATGCTGAAAGTAAGCTCTCCTCTACTTATTTACTTCCACTGGAAAAAGAATCTTGGCTAGAATGATCAGTTTTGTTTTCAGCTGGCCCATCATGAGGGCCCCTGAATAAGCTTTCTTTTGAGTCAGTTCTGAGATACCATAGGCTACCCCTTGGCTCTCTGCCAGAGTCTGAAAGGGATTATTTACTGACTTTCTTACTATTTTTTTTCCTTCTTGTTAATACTCTTTTTCTTATGCATCCACGGGTTCCTACTGATTTTTGTTTGCTTGTGATCAGTCATTTCAAAGAGACAATGACAGCAAAATTGTGTAGCCAAAACAAAACCTAACCTTGCTCTCCAGAAGGCAAACATCACTTAGTCTTATTAGGCATTTTCAAATTCCTTAGATATTTCCTTTCAGGTTTTAGAAAATAAACAAAGCAGTCTTCAGGCCAATTAAAATTCCAGGCCCTTTGTGTCTGTCACAACAGCTGTTCTAATGTATTACTTCCAACAGCTGCTGTGGTGTAGAGCATTTGAACAAATCAAGCAGAACTGACAACTTCAAGGCTGAGCTTTAGAGTGTGGACTACAAGTGCCTAGGTTCTGAGTCCGGGACTCTTACTCTGGTACTGTAGGGTTTTGGTCAATTAGCTTGCCAATTAATGAGAAAATAATATCTCCTTTTTAATTAAGAAATCATTAGGTCTGCATTGTTTACATGTGTGATTTCTCCCAGCTGTTTGGGTTTCTGCAATGAACAAAGGGAAGAAAGCTGCTTGCCTGGATTTGTTGAAATGAACTCTTATTGAAAGGAAGGCTTGTTTATAATCGGTTGTATCAACATACTACATAGGATTCTGACCAGCAGAATGATGAGATGAGATTTGTGGGGGGCTTGCTTGTTACTTTGGAGTCTGTCTTCTCTCTCTATCTCCTTCCAGCAGCTCTCTTTATTAACAGTTTCACACAAGCATACAGCATATGGCCCACAATGACCCATCATCCTTCACCATGCTGTCATGCTATGCTGCATTAGCCGTACTCAAATAGACATTTACACAATTGATGATAGATGAATGCATACTATTTCTGTATCCCCACAATAGTGGAATGCATATAGCTAAGAGGAAGGAACGTTATTTAGTTCACCTGAACGAGAACAGACATTTCCACCATCATAGGGAATGAACAACCTGTGTTATTGATCAGCCCATCGGAGAATTTGTTCTCACGATTAAACTGGTCAATCCAGAAGGATGCAACATCGGTCTTGTAGCATTCTCCTTTGAAAACTTTTAACAGTTTCTTTTATTTTCCTCCTCCTCCCCGCTCCTCTAAATTTGAATAAGGGGCCATAATTATGTAAAGGTTCCCCTTTCTTGAAAGGCAGTCCTATCCAACTCTAGGGTTTGGTGCTCAACTCCATTTACAGCCAAAGAGCCAGCACTGTCTGCTTCTGCAGACATTTCTGCGGCAGTCATGACTAGATACCAGGGAGCATGGAACACTGTTTAACTTCCCACCAAAGTGGTACCTATTTACTTGCAATTACTTGATTTTGAACTACTAGGTTGGCAGAAGCTGGGACAGAGACGGGAGCTCACTCCATTGTGCAGCACTCAGGTCTTGAACTGCTGACCTGCCGACCTTCCAGTCATCAAGTTCAGCATCTTAACCACTAAGCCACCGCAGTCCCGGACCATCATTACTGGATAGCAATTTTTGTTCTTGCTCTTGGTCCTATCAGAAAAATGTAGTGCCATTTTAACATTACCTACAAATGTAGTGCCATTTTAACATTACCTACATAAGCACTCATGGGAGTTGTTTCCCCGTGTCGAGCCCAAATTCTTATAAATCTTTGTTCAGTACAAACAGTAAGTCATACAGTATATAGTTATAACATTGTCTGAATTTGAGTTCAAAGTAACCCCAGAAAGAATTAGACCATTGCAGGTGTCATTAGGACTGTAATTTACATTGAGTGTATCAATGTAGTATAAACTACTTGCAGATATCATAATTGTAAAATATTTTAGTTTTTCACTTTGCCCAAAATTATCATCATAACACAGTGGAACTCCGGATAACGTCAAAACTCCGTTCCATGGAATGCTGCGCTATCTGGATTTTGATGCTATGCGGTCCCTATGGGAGATGCTTCGGATAATAACCAAAAAGTGTTCGTTATCCGGAGCATCATTAACGAATGCATCATTATGCAGATTGGCGTTATCCAGTGCAGTTGTTATCTGGAGTTCCACTATAATAATAATTTCGTGTCAAAAATTATTCTGAGTTGAAAGGATTTTTGTGGAAGAAACTCCGCTCAGGGAAACGCCAAATTAAGCTCTTTCCATGTCCCCAAGAGCTGGGACAGACAGGCACTCAATCAGCCATGCAGTACTTGGGTCTTGAACTGACAACTTGTCTTCCAGCTAACAAGGCGAGCTTCTTAATCACTGAGCCACCACAGCCCCTATTAACATCATGAAAATGAATTGAATGCAATAAGTAACTACTAGAAACATAAACATT
This sequence comes from Bradypodion ventrale, assembly GCA_035047345.1. Taxonomy (NCBI): domain Eukaryota; kingdom Metazoa; phylum Chordata; class Lepidosauria; order Squamata; family Chamaeleonidae; genus Bradypodion; species Bradypodion ventrale. The sequence goes on along the minus strand of JAWDJE010000002.1, from coordinate 114,585,077 downwards.
CATAGATTTAATGACAGAGGAAATCTTGGGTTTTTTCCAAGATAATAAATGACCAGTTGGGATGTTTATGCATCAGGTGAAAACCAAAGACATTTTAGCACTTGAGCCAGTAAATAATTCACAGAGTTATAGCCCAGCCTTTACAAATATTAAAACTATAATATAGTTTTTAAAACAATAGTGTTTATTTTTAAGCAGTAGGAAATTTCCTTGGAAAGTTCAAACGTGATTTCTTTAAAATGGGGCTGTAATTAATTTTGGTTCATATGAGATTAAAAATTTATAAATGTGATACTGAGATGAAAGTGCCTTAAAAACAAATATGAAAATCTCTTTAAGCTTTTAATCAAAGAATATCTGAGATCTAAACATAAACCTATCCATTCTAGTAACCATTCCCTTTATCCTTTGCTAAGCTTTTAAATTCAGAGAGCATGTTCTACAGAGAATAACCACAACATTTACTTGTGAACATGCAATTTTGTAAAAAGGTGCTTTCAGTGTTTGTTTCTTGGCATATTGTTGTTTTCAACATTTTGTTCCTTGTTGCTCAAAACAAAAATAAAATATGCTAATATGCTGTTTTCTGACAAGAGATCTTTTGTTTCTGTTAACACATTTGCCCCTTTAGGAACAGTTCATGAGGCTGTTGATGTAAAGATAATATGTATGTCTGACCAGATAATTTCCTATTTAATTTTCCTGGTGAAGAATGTTTCATAGATATTATTGCATTTTTATTTTGTTTTATTTGGCTTCTAAAAACATAGCTAAATGATCTTTGAGGAAAGTACTTCTTCTTGGATGCTAATGTTTTCTTTTATAAAATCTGAGCCCCAAGGACTCATTATGGAAGCTGAATAGTGTAGGCTTTGCACCTGACTTTCTCCTTTGATTTGTATATGTTTATATGTGTGTGTCCCCCATAATATGGTCATTGTAGAAATTGTAGTTTCCTACCATGTTTCCTACAAATTTGACTTATGAGAAAGGACAAGTTAAATCTTGTGTTCTGTTGATTTCAGTGAGAGAGGCGCGAAACATTGTGTTTGAAAACCAAGTGGTAGGATATATATGGTTTAAACTATGGATGAGATTTTTTATTTCTTGGGTTAGAAATTCCATAATTCTTCATTTGGTGAATTCTACATGGAAGATTTAATTTAATTTAATATTCAAATTTCTATGTAGCCCACTCAGGCGAATGCAACTCAGGGTGGCTTACATCATCTTTAAAAACATATAAAATACATAAAACGCCACCCACCTCACCCTGTACATAACGGAGAAAAAGAAAGGCTAAATTTAATTTAAGATGTCTTGATGATACCTGGTAAAAGCCTTTGAGTCTGAACTAGGCCTAACTCTGCCTAGCTTTGCAGGTGTACCCCCCAAAGAAAGACTCAGACACCGGTATATGGATAAAGGCATTGGGCCACTTTTATTGAATAATGCCCTAGTCTGAATTATAACTTTCAATTGGTATTCATCCAATTATAATTCTTAAGGCAAGCAGGCCGCAGTAACACTGGTAAGGTTCCTCCCAAAATTGCCAATGGCAATTGGCTACAATGTATCGATTTGTATCAATTTGTTTGTTGACACAAACAAATTGTTGATCGGAGTCAATAAACTATCTACTGACCTCACCCTCTGACGTGTATCCGTCAAATCACGGGGTGATGCATGCTGAAAAGCTCCTGCCATCACCCCTTGCCTGGTTCGTCGTTGACCGGTCAACGTTATTACACCTGTACCTGTCTAAGTGTTGGCCAGTCAATTGCGAACCTGCCGGATACCTATGGGTCATAAATATTTACCTTACCAGTGCTACCTGCCTAAGTGACCAAAGTCAAGAGCAATACCCCTATGTCAAACACTAGCAACAGTGTGGGATGGGCAAAAATCCAGAACCCAAAGTCCAATTGTAGGCTCAGGCCAAAAATTCCCACCCGGCCCCGAAGCGACCAAAATATCACACTGTTCACTAGGGAGGGGGTGGAGGGAAAAACTTCTCCTCTCCGTCGCTATTTCTAAAATGGCAGCTCGGCTGCCTCGTGGCCACCCCTTTTATAGAGGGGTGGCCACGCCCCCTAACTCACCCGGATGTTTGAGTCCGGGTGGGGGGGCCTGCAAAGAGCGCGGTGGCCATTTTGGCGCCGCGCTTTCATTGCAGGCGCACCCCCCAAAGAAAGACTCAGACACCGGTATATGGATAAAGACATTGGGCCACTTTTATTGAATAATGCCCTAGTCCGAATTATAACTTTCAATTGGTATTCATCCAACTATAATTCTTAAGGCAAGCAGGCCGCAGTAACACTGGTAAGGTTCCTCCCAAAATTGCCAATGGCAATTGGCTACAATGTATCGATTTGTATCAATTTGTTTGTTGACATAAACAAATTGTTGACCAGAGTCAATAAACTATCTACTGACCCCACCCTCTGACGTGTATCCGTCAAATCACGGGGTGATGCATGCTGAAAAGCTCCTGCCATCACCCCTTGCCTGGTTCGTCGTTGACCGGTCAACATTATTACACCTGTACCTGTCTAAGTGTTGGCCAGTCAATTGCGAACCTGCCGGATACCTATGGGTCATAAATCTTTACCTTACCAGTGCTACCTGCCACACGGGGAGGCTTCAATGAAGACTCACCGCCCCCCCCCCCCCCAGACCGTCAGCTCGGTCAACAGGCCTGCTTGCAAATCTTCCAAAAAGAGGTTCATACCTCTAGCCGACAGGTGGACCCCATCCCCTGCATAAAGATCATAATTTTGTAAACTAATGGTGGGGTGTCGGATGACCATCCCCAAACCCTTGTCAGCCAAGAACCGGGCAACCGCCCTGTTCACCGAGCGGCGAGCGCGGTCAAGGGCACGGAGGCCAATACCTCCCCTGTAAGAATGACGTGGTATGATGTCCGACCATAGCAGCCTTGTGGACGGCCACACATAATGCAAATAAGCTAGGTCACTGCAAATCGTGAATTTTAAAGAAAGGCCAATGACCTGTGCGAGGTCATTGCCCCCGAGGTGCAGTACAAGGACATCAGGCGGTTCAGCATCCCTGATGGAGAAAAGGAATGGCAACAGTTCCCGCCATCTCATTCCACGCTTACCGTACCAACGTATGCGTGCGAAAGCACGCAGTCCAAGCTGGGGTCCCCACTCTGTCGCCGCAGCATACTGCGCTGCCCAGTGCACGTAACTGTGGCCCACCAGCCATACTGCCACCGGTGTGCGGGGACACACAGGGTCTGTAAAAGAAAAAGAGAACAGTGACTTAATTGGTACTCATACCTGAAGAGGGCGAACATATAATGCAAAACGCATAGATCCCCATCTTCCCATACGGCGTATATCAGCCTCAGAGTACCCAAATGCAGCCGCAGTTGATGCAGCACCTATCCTAAACGAATGGGTGCCGTAACAAGCCCCGGGGAGGCCAACACTGGATAGTGCCATACCGGTCACCTTCCAAAATTGAAATTTAGTAAGGGGAGACCCATCCTGGTGGCAGAAAAACGGGCCAGGGTGCGTGCCACGCACTGCCAAGAACTCCTGTAGGGCACCAACTGGACAGATGTCTGCAATGGAACATCGTAGCAGTCTAACTGCACTGCCTACGCTGTGCTGATCAACTTTTGAGGACCGTATCCTCAACTGAGCCCACTCATTAGAAACATAGACATCGTCGAGTTCCAGTGCCCTACGAGTCGCATCCGCCTTAGACAGTAGTACTAACTCACTGATGCGGAGCGCTCCAAAGAAGGCCACCGTGGTAGCCGCGTGAAAAAGAGCCGCCTCATACTTATCAAAACACAGGTTATGCCAGCCTCGTGCAAGGTGGGTAAGCACCCCTGGAGAAATTGGGTGGCGAGTGTCCGGGAGGCGGCCACGTTCCCGTGTCCACCCCTCCAAAACATGTCGTATGCGGAAATCATTCATGCAGTCAGCAAAACCCCTCACCTTGGCCATAAATGCCAGTGCTGACAGCCTGGATGCTATAGTGCGGGGAGCTAGGCCCTGACTGTGTAAATAAACCATAAATTGTAAAACTTGTTCCACTGGAATGGGCCACACTTCGGGCAACTGAAGTTGCATGCAAAAAGTTCTAAACTGAACAAAAGCATGGTGATATGCCTTACACGTGCGGGGCGCCAAAGACATGCCGATCGCCCGGTTCACCTCTCCTTGCCAAATGTCCAAATCTCGGCCGGGAGTGGTGAGGGGATTTCCTCTGCGTCCGGAGCCAAGGCGCGGAACCGGGGGATCTGCAGGCGGGAGAAAGCATCAGCAATATCATTATTAATACCTGGTACATGTCTGGCCTTAAAAAGCACATTAAGGCGTAGGCTACGTAACACAAACTGGCGGACCAACGCCATCACCCTGGGTGATTTAGACGTCTGAGCATTAACAATGTGCACTACCGCAGCATTGTCGCACCAAAAATGGACCACTGAGTCGGCCCACTCCTCGCCCCAAAGCTCCCAGGATTGGAAAGAACTCAAGAAATGTAAGATCGCGGAGGCGATCCATGCCCCGCCATGCTGGAGGCCATTGGCCATAAGCCCACCTCCCCTCAAAGTAAATCCCATATCCCAGGGAGCCAGAGGCATCCGACTGTACTTGGAACCTAGGGGAAACTAAAAGGTCGGATCTCCAAAAGGAGACCCCATTGAATTCCCGCAGGAATTTGAGCCAAACCAAAAGGTCAGTCCTCATGCCCCTGGTCAGTCGGACCCTATGATGGCGCCGTGACAGGCCAGACATGGCGTCACATAGGCGCCGAGCAAATGCTCTGCCAGGCGTGACCACCCTGCAGGCAAAGTTAAGATGGCCATGTAGTACCTGAAGCTCACGAAGTGACACTTTACGCTTGGCCAGCAAGGCCAAAATCATCGCGGAGATCCGGGAGACCTTGTCAATGGGTAACCGGGATGCCTGTGCAACCGTGTCAATTTCAATACCCAGAAATGTGAGCGTAGTTGATGGGCCCTCGGTCTTTTTGGGCGCTAAAGGGACACCCAGTTCCCGCATTAGCGTCTGAAATGTAGTGAGGAGACGCGTGCACGTGTCTGAGCCCCGTTCACCCCCGAACAAAAAGTCATCGAGGTAATGGGCTACAGACTGAGACCCGGAACTGTGAACAAAGGCCCACTGAAGGAAAGTGCTAAAACGTTCGAATGCTGAACATGAAATAGAGCAGCCAAAAGGCATGGCCTTATCTACATAAAACTTCCCTTGGAATCTAAAACCCAATAGCTCAAAGTCCCCCGGGTGCACTGGCAACAATCGGAATGCCGATTTAATGTCACATTTTGCCAGGAGGGCACCAGGACCACAAGAGCACACCATCCGTAGGGCTTGGTCAAAAGACGTATACCTGACCGAACAAAGGTCATCAGGAATAGCATCATTGCAGAGTATCCCGCCGGGTACGATAGATGGTGGATTAAACGAAATTCCCCCGGGGCCTTTTTGGGTACCAACCCAAGAGGGGAGACCTTCAGGTTGGGGAAGGGTGGTACAGAAAAGGGGCCCGCTACCCTCTTGGCCTCTACCTCTTTGGCAATACTCAGGGCAGCCACCTCCTCCCTACCCTTCAGGGAAAGTAAATTGGGGGCATCTTGGGGTCCCCGCACTCCTTTGAATGGGATACAGAAGCCCCACTGGAAACCCTCCAGGAGGTACCTCGCGTCCTCCCTCCTTGGATAAGTTTAGAGCCATCGCTCCAACATATACACATTAACTGGGGAGGGTGCCTTTTTTCTGGCTAGCTCCATCAGCAGAAGCTCTGCCTGCTCCCTGTCCACCTCTACCTCTGCCCCGTGACCCACCGGCCCGCGGGCACGCGGTGGCGGCGTGGGAGTCAGCGCAAGAGGGACACTCGTGTTTGTATCGGCACTGCCGCTTACTGCACACGCCATTAGCCAAGAAGCTCCAACACAGCAAGCGGTCTGGAATCCCCTGCCCCGCCGGCTGGCGGGGAGCCTGTGTTGGAGCAGCTCGCTGCGCTGCATGGCCACAATGGTACCTATCCCCAGGCGCCGGACGCGTGGGGGTCATGTATAAAAGCCACAACTTCTGGCATGGCTCATCCCATCTCATCTCCGGGTGCAAGGGCACCCTCATTCTAAATTCCTCATCGTAAGCCAACCACGATGGGCTAGGAAAATCCACCATCGCCCTGTAAATATTGTCCAAATATTGGACCATAGGAATGGCCAGATCAGGCCGGGCCCTAAGGTACACCGCCATATAAATAAGATATGCCGGCAACCAGTTGGCCCAGGTGCGCGGTGGCTTACGACGGCGGGACAGCTCTTTGTCTCTGTCGTCCTGTCCCTCTCTCTCCTCCTTAGTGGGCTCACGGTTCAATAGGGAGAATATATCCATGTACTCCCCCCGCCAAATCTTTTCCCTCGTGACCTGGGACAAATGATCACCAAGGGGCAAGGAATAACCAGCCGTCGGCAAAGCCGTCACCGGCACATTAGGTACACGGGGCATACGCAGCAGTGCCTGTACAGTCCCTGCGATGCCCTGTACAGCCCTGTGGGCGGAAACCCCCACCCTCACTGAGGTGCCATTATGAAACCAAGGGGCACTGGGATAGGCTGGTAACTGATGCCCACTCGCCTCGACTTGCCGAGGCCAGGGCCACTGAACCCCACCACTAGAAGTGGACTGTGATGTGGGTGCATTAATTTGAACCTGATACTCACTAGGTGCACCCCCGTGAGCCGCCCCCATTGGGGGTTCCGGCCCACGGCGGGCGTCAGAGCTCGCAACCGGAATCGAGCTCTGGGGCCACACCTGACCGCTCCCCGGCTGCAGCTCTGGACGAACAGGGAGCTGCGAGACACCGGCAGGCGCAGGCCGGAGAGTCTCAAGCAGCTTAACCCGGCTGGCCACCTGTTGCAGTGTGGCAGCCGTCGAGGTAGCCGGTGGACACAAAGGGCCCCCAACAGAGAGAGAAGGGCCCCCTCCCATAGGGTTGTGTGCAATCCCCAAGGATGCCTCTAGCACAGCTAAACGTGTTAGTAACGCATCCACTGCCACAGATCCCCCAGCATAAGGTGGGCCCCATGAGGGGCCGGAGGAGGAACGGGTTGCGCACCCGCACCAGGCCCTCCCCCGCTGTCCTGACCCATGGCCAGCAACTGCGGGCCGAGGGCTGAATCCCCTGAGGGGCCGGCCGGAGGCTGGCCAGCCGAGGCCGGCTGCCAAGCACCAGCCTGCATCACCCCACCGGTATTGGTGGGTAGAGCTGGGGTAGTGCCCTGCCGCGGGGGTGCAGCCCTGGTCCTCTGACCTGAAAGCTGCCCCCCGTCCTGCGCAGGGCCCGAAAAAGTCCTCCCCTTTGGCCGCGGTTTCACCGCCGGGGCCTTCCGTTTGGGAGGCATATCTTGAAGAAAGAGCAGGATCCCTTTCCAGGGATCGAGAACGCAAAAAGCACAGAGCAGGCTAAAGGCTCTGTGCAAATCCTTCCTTCCCAGCCGGGAAAGGCTCAAGGGCTAAACAGCCGAAGATTGGAGACAAACAGGGATGGAGAAAACTTCTCCTCTCCGTCGCTATTTCTAAAATGGCAGCTCGGCTGCCTCGTGGCCACCCCTTTTATAGAGGGGTGGCCACACACCCTAACTCACCCGGATGTCTGAGTCCGGGTGGGGTGGGGGCCTGCAAAGAGCGCGGTGACAATTTTGGCGCCGCGCTTTCATTCTATTCATAAAGAAATATTCTAGCTAACATTGGGCAGGGACTGGATGGTTGGGTAGAGTTAAGTATAGATTAGCCTCAATGTCTTCTAGTTAAGGCCTTTCTCCCAGGTGAGCTACATCTAGGTCAGTGATGGCCAACCTTGGCACTCCAGATGCTCTTGGACTTCAATTTCCAGAAACCCAAGTCAACACACCTGCTCATCATAGCTTATGGGAACTGAAGTGTTTGTAAGGTGTCCACTAGATAGATCTCCCAGAATAGAGAATTATGGGATTTGTACTTCATGAAATTAAAAAAATCCCATTTTTGTTTTAAACCACAATAGCCTGCTATATGCTTATAGATATATGCTTTTAGATATCTTTCCACTCAGGTACAGATGATGAGTCTCCCAGGAGTTGATCCTTTTAGCAGGGTGTCTGAAGACACCATTTTCCCTTGGAGATGAGAAAATGTGCAGGTTATTTGTTATATCCTTAATGAATAGTTACCAAAAGGGCATGTAAATGTTCAATCTAGGGAAAACCCACCAAAGTATTTTCCAGCTTGCTATATGCTACATCAGCAAAGTTGTGTTTGCCCATGAAAACACACTTCTAGAACCAATGGGATTGAAAAGTAGTTGTAGGAGGGGAGTTTTAATTGTAATTGTAAGGGGAAAGATAATCCATATTCCTCCTCACCCCCTTTTAATTGAATATTATATCTCCAGGGGTTTATTTATTTATTTTTTATTTACATTCAAATTTATATGCCGCCCAATCAGGTAAACCCAACTCTGGGCAGCTCACAACAAGTTAAAACACACATAAAACAATACAACCAATTAAAAACCAACATACCCACCCACCTACCCCATTCTTCTTAAAAACCCACATTAAAAAACTGCCTTCATTGATAATTAAAAGAAATGGGGGCTTAATTTATAAGCCAACAGGCGGTTACTTTTCCACAAGAAAATGTAAGTCAGTTTCACAGAGTGCATTTGTGTAATTTAGTAATTTAGTTTAATTTGGTGTGTCACGCCATAGTAAATATGATATAGGAAACAAAAGTTACAATAAATTCTGTCTGCTAAGCATTGATATGTTCATACTTTTAATACACATTAATTTGAACAGACATTATTTTCGTTTCTAGCAAACTACACAGTAATAAAAACTGAAAATCCACAACCTTCCATTTTGTCAGAACCTCTGTTATGGGTAACATGAGAACTATCAAGTCATGAAGTGCATATTATATAACATGCCACAAGAATAAGTAGAATATTTGATAGTAGAGCAAATAATTCTAGATCACTTGAGCAAACTGAGGTGTGTATGTTACCAGGATAATGTGACTTCATGAGCCATTTTCACCTCACCATTATTTTGGCAGCTGTACCTCTCTAAGCTGAAAAATTTGGAAGAGTGGCTGACAAATGGCAAATAGAAGGAGAGACAGGTATTTGCCATTCAAAGGCTGTCTCCTCCATGCATAGTGTGTTTTGAGCTTGAAATAATCTTATTTACAAATAGAAGGTTTTGATATTTTAATATTTTTCCCACTTTTCAAATTAAACCAGAAGTTGTAATGTTAAATTTTGAATTTGGAAATGTTAACTTTTGTCATGCACATGAAAGCACAAGAAAGTGTATTTGGCCAACCACTATACAGATACAATTTTTGCCTATTATGGAATTACAGAAATTACACCAAGTTTGAATTTCCATATCAGGACTCCTGTGTCATCCTCAGTGCTGTATGATAGCCAGGTATGGTGAGGAATCATAGGAAAGAAGGATGAATGACAAACAAATCAAAACCCACCAGTTTTGATGCTATTGCCTACCTCCTCCAGTTTGATCTTGGTATATTTATTTATCTGTTTTATTCTCAAAATGATACCAGAGATTTTAATAGGAGATAAAATAAATTATATAGCAAATCAGTGCCAGATGAATTGCAGGTTTCATAACCTTTCCACAATAAGTATATCTCACTAGGAATAATCACTTTTTGGAAAAAGTTTAGCAACTTCCCAACACGAAAAGCTTGGGAAAATAAACATATTTTGCCTTGAACATAATAGTTATGTTAGGCAGACATGTTTCTGTTGGGGGATGATTCCATTATCAGAAACTAGTCAGATATCAGGTCTTCTCTCTGACAAGTGTATGCATGGGAGGATACCTGAAGAATTTGGGTGGTGAACTCAGTTCCTTGGAGATAACTCGAATATTGTGAGTTTCTCCCTTAATTTTGCTCTGTGGGACTATTTAATATTAAACTAAAGCGTCTAGACAAAATGTCATTGTTTACAAATAACTCTTTAAAATTTTAGAACTGAATGTAGTTGGCTTACACACAAATTAATAATAATTTTAGAGGTGACAGTTATTATAAGACATTACCATACATTGTTTAGCAGAGAAAGCAAGCCATTTCACCCTTTTCTTCGCACTGTACCAATTTGCAATTATTGCTGTGTTCACTGTTCCTACTGTTAAAATAAAGAAAGACTATAGTAAATTGGATGTGTACAATGTTATAAAAAAACAAATGTATGACTGGTTTGCAAGCTGTACAGTGTGTGTTTAGTAACAACTACGAATCAGCCCACTGTATTTTCCGACGGAAACTTTGGCAATCTAAGTTCTTGTGGGAAAAATATATTTAGTGGTACTGCATACCTCCTATGTCGGCATTGTGAAAGGACCTGGTATATAATAGGAAAGAACAAAATGGTATATATCGCATGTTATTACCTGTATGAACTTTACTTGAGACAACAGATAGCGAGAAAGGGCTGATTTCCAAGAATGCTCGTTTCAAAACCTGTGGGGCCTCTTTCTCTGAGTACTGACTGGCAAATTCATTTTGGACAAAGAATGGAGCATTCTAGTAGAGTGTTTTAAAGATTGCCATTGGAAGTTGATTAGATAATGCCACAATGAGTATAAGATTGTAATTTCCCTACTGCTTGTAATTAAGCAATCTCTTGGGTGCTCTTCTATCAATGTAAGCAATAAGCTGGTGAGGAAGCAGTATAATATCACTTTAGTGAATGTGCACTGTAGAGATTTTATCTGGAAGGAGCAAAATTCTAAAGGTTGTATTGCAGAACTGTATATTCTGTTTGATTGTATGAAGTAAGCTGATGGCTGTGGAAATACAGGGTTTCCCAAAAGTCACCAAATTGTGCTTTTTGGACAAAATATTAATTTCAAAATCTTACAAAGTATACAAAAATAAGAATATAAAAATAATAAAAGTATAAAATATGAGTTTGTTAATTTTTCCTATGTATGGTGACTTTTGGGACACCCTTTAATGCATTTTTTCTGTTTCTTGCTCCTATTCCTGCAAAATATACATACCGTTTAATGGTTATTTTGGTAGACATTGACTTTTGATCAAAATCATAGAGGATTACCACTTTATCTACAGAAGTCCTTTATTGCTGTTCTTTTTAATAGAAATAAAGGTAAATTTATTCATGTAATTCTTCATTTAATCCTGGGGAAAGGATTAATACTTTCCCAGCTCAGGGGTACCCAAACTATGGTCCAGGGGGCATATCTGGCCCCTGACACCAATTCATCTGGCCCACGAAGCCCTTGTTACTCCTGGAAGTGGAAGTTAAGCGTGCCCGTACGGGCGAGTTTTACTTCCACTTCCAGGAGTGACAAGGGCTTAGCGGGCCGGATGAATTGGAATGATAGGAGTGTCAAGGGCTACACAGGCCAGATGAATTCAGCCCACAGTCCATAGTGACTGGCTCACATGAACTATGTGACCGGCCCACAGCCAAAAAGTTTGGGCACCCCTGCCCTATCTTGTGTGATGGTTTCTTCTTAAATGGTGACAATTTCAGAAAGCTAAATCACTTTCTCAACATTGCAGGCGCACCCCCCAAAGAAAGACTCAGACACCGGTATATGGATAAAGGCATTGGGCCACATTTATTGAATCATGCCCTAGTCCGAATTATAAATTTCAATTGGTACTCAGCCAATTATAATTCTTAAGGCAAGCAGGCCGCAGTAACACTGGTAAGGTTCCTCCCAAAATTGCCAACGGCAATTGGCTACAATGTATCCATTTGTATCAATTTGACCGTAGTCAATAAACTATCTACTGACCCCACCCTCTGACGTGTATCCGTCAAATCACGGGGTGATGCATGCTGAAGAGCTCCTGCCATCACCCCATTGCCTGGTTCGTCGTTGACCGGTCAACGTTATTAAACTTGTACCTGTCTAAGTGTTGGCCAGTCAATTGCAAACCTGCCGGATACCTATGGGTCATAAATATTTACCTTAACAGTGCTACCCGCCACACGGGGAGGCTTCAATAAAGACTCACCGCCCCCCCCCAGACCGTCAGCTCGGTCAACAGGCCTGCTTGCAAATCTTCCAAAAAGAGGTTCATACCTCTAGCCGACAGATGGACCCATTCCCCTGTATAAAGATCATAATTTTGTAAACTAATGGTGGGGTGTCGGATGACCCGCCCCAAACCCTTGTCTGCAAAGAACCGGGCAACTGCCCTGTTCACCGAGCGGCGAGCACGGTCAAGGGCATGGAGGTTAATACCCCCTCTGTAAGCGTGACGCGGTATGATGTCCGACCATAGCAGCGTTGTGGAAGGCCACACATAATGCAAATAAGCTAGGTCGCTGCAAATCGCAGATTTTAAAGAAAGGCCAGTGACCTGGCCTAGGTCATTGCCCCCGAGGTGCAGCACCAGGACATCAGGCGGTTCAGCATCCCTGATGGAGAAAAGGAATGGCAACAGTTCCCGCCATAACATTCCACGCTTACCATACCACCTGATATATGCGGAGGCACGCAGTTCAAGCTGGGGTCCCCACTCTGTCGCCGCAGCGTACTGCGCTGCCCAGTGCACATAGCTATGGCCCACCAGCCATACTGTCACCGGTGTGCGGGGACACACAGGGTTTGTAAGATAAAACAGAGAGAACGGTGACTTATCTGGTACTCATACCTGAATAGGGCGAACATATAATGCAAAACACTTAGATCCCCATCTCCCCATACGGCGTATATCAGCCTCAGAGTACCCAAAAGCAGCCGCAGTAGAAGCAGCCCCTATTCTAAAAGAATGGGTGCCGTAACGAGCCCCGGGGAGGCCAACACTGGACAGTGTCTTACCGGTCACCTTCCAAAATTGAAATTTAGTCAGGGGAGACCCATCTTGGTGGCAGAAAAACGGGCCAGGGTGCGTGCCACGCACTGCAATGAACTCCTGTAGGGCACCAACCGGACAGATGTCTGCAATGGAACATCGTAGCAGTCTTACACCACTGCCTACACCGTGCTGATCGACTTTTGAGGACCGTATCCTCAACTGAGCCCACTCATTAGAGACATAGACATCTTCGAGTTCCAGTGCCCTACGAGCCGAATCCGCCTTAGACAGTAGTACCAACTCACTGATGCGGAGCGCTCCAAAAAAGGCCACCGTGGTAGCCGCATGAAAAAGAGCTGCCTCATACCTGTCAAAACACAGGTCATGCCAGCCTCGTGCAAGGTGGGTAAGGACCCCTGGAGAAATTGGGTGGTGAGTGTCCGGGCAGCGTCCACGTTCCCGTGCCCACCCCTCCAAAACATGTTGTATACGGAAATCAGTTATGTTGTCAGCAAAACCCCTCACCTTGGCCATGAATGCCAGTGCTGACAGCCTGGATGCTATGGTGCATTGTCCGAGGGGCAAGGGGAGCTAGGCCCAGACTGTGTAGGTAAACCATAAATTGAAGAACGTGTTCAACTGGAATGGGCCACACTTCGGGCAACCGGAGTTGCACACAAAATTGTTTAAATTGATTAAATGTGTGTTGATATGCCTTATGCGGGGCGCGAATGACATGCCGATCGCCCGGTTCACCTCTCCTTGCCAAATGTCCAAATCTCGTCTGGGAGTGGCGAGGGGAATTCCTCCGCGTCCGGAGCCAAGACGCGGAACCGGGGGATCTGCAGGCGGGATAAAGCATCAGCAATATCATTATTAATGCCTGGTACATGTCTGGCCCTAAAGAGCACATTGAGGCGCTGGCTGCGTAACACAAACTGGCGAACTAACCCCATGACCCTGGGCGATTTAGATGTCTGAGAATTGACAATGTGGACTACCGCAGCATTGTCACACCAAAAATGGACTACTGAATTGGCCCACTCCTCACCCCATAGCATCAAAGCTCCCAGTATCGGGAAGAACTCGAGGAATGTGAGATCGCGTAGACGATCCGTGCCCCGCCATGCTGGAGGCCATTGGCTGTAGGCCCACCTCCCCTCAAAATAAATCCCGTATCCGAGGGACCCAGAGGCATCCGACTGAACCTGAAACCTAGGGTAGACCAAGAGGTCAGACCTCCAAAATGATACCCCATTGAATTCCCGCAGGAACTTAAGCCAAACCAACAGGTCAGCCCTCATGCCCCTGGTCAGTCGGACCCTGTGGTGGCGCCTCGATAGCCCAATCATGGTGTCACATAGGCATCGAGCAAAAGCTCTGCCAGGCGTGACCACCCTGCAGGCAAAATTAAGATGACCATGTAGAACTTGGAGCTCACGAAGTGACACTTTACGTTTGGCCAGCAAGGCCAAAATCATCGCAGAGATCCATGTGACCTTGTCCATAGGTAACCTGGATGTCTGCGCGACCGTGTCAATTTCTATACCCAGAAATGTGAGCGTAGTCGATGGGCCCTCGGTCTTTTCGGGCGCTAAAGGGACACCAAGTTCCTGCATTAGCGTCTGAAATGTAGTGAGGAGACGCGTGCACGTGTCCAAGCCCCGTTCACCCCTGAACAAAAAATCATCGTGGTAATGGGCTACAGACCGGGACCCAGACCTGCGAAGAAAGGCCCACTGGAGAAAAGTGCTAAAGCATTCAAATGCTGAACAGGAAATAGAGCAGCCAAAAGGCATGGCTTTATCTACATAATATTTTCCCTGGAATTTAAAACCCAATAACTCAAAGTCACCCGGGTGCACTGGCAACAACCGGAATGCCGATTTAATGTCACATTTCGCCAGAAGTGCATCCGGGCCACAAGCGCGCACCATGTCAAATGACGTATACCTGACCGAACAAAGGTAATCAGGAATGGCGTCATTGACCGAATGACCCGCCGGGTATGATAAATGGTGAATTAGACGAAATTCACCAGGGGTCTTTTTGGGGACCATACCTAAAGGGGAAACCTTAAGATTGGGAAAGGGAGGCCTAGAAAAGGGGCCAGCTACCCTCCCTGCATTTACCTCCTTGGCAATACTTAGGGCGGCCACCTCCTCCCTACCCTTCAGGGAAAGCAAATTAGGAGCATCTTGGGGTCCCTGCACCCCTTTGAATGGGATACGAAAACTGCACTGGAAACCCTTGAGTAGGTACCTCGCCTCGTCAATCCTCGGGTAAGTCGAGAGCCACCTCTCTAACATAAATATGTTAACCGGGGAGGGGGCCTTTTGACTGACCAGCTCCTTCAGCGGCAGTTCTGCCCGCTCCCTGTCCACCTCTACCTCTGCCCCGTGACCCACCGGCTCGTGGACACGCAGCGGCGGCATGGGGGCCAGCGCAAGAGGGACACTCATGTTTGTATCGGCACTGTCTTCTATTGCATGCGCCATTGGCCGAGAAACTCCAACACAGCAAGCGGGCTGGAACCCCCTGCCCCACCAACTGGCGGGGAGCCTGCGTTGGAGTAGCTCACTGGACAGCATGGCCGCAATGGTACCTCTCCCCAGGCGCTGGGCGCGTGGGGGTCATGTATAAAAGCCACAACTTCTGGCATGGCTCATCCCATCTCATCTCCGGGTGTAAGGGCACCCTCATCCTGAATTCCTCATCGTAAGCCAACCACGATGGGCCAGGAAAATCCACCATCGCCCTGTAAATATTGTCCAAATATTGGACCATAGGAATGGCCAAATCGGGCCGGGCCCTGAGGTACACCGCCATATAAATGAGATATGCGGGTTACCAGTTGGCCCAAGTGCGCGGTGGCTTGCGACGACGAGACAGCTCTTTGTCTCTGTCATCCTGCCCCTCTTTCTCTTCCTTGGTGGGCTCACGGTTCAATAGGGAGAAAATATCGACATACTCCCCCGCCAAATCTTTTTCCTTGTTGCCTGGGACAAATTATCCCCAAGGGGCAAGGAATACCCTCCCGTCGGCAATGCTGACACCGGCACGGTATTCACACGGGGCATCGGCAGCAGTGCCTGTACAGTCCCTGCGATGCCCGGTACAGCCCTGGGGGCGGAAACCCCCCCACCCAATGTTGTGCTAGTATGGGACCCAGTGGCACCAGGATAAGCCGGGAACTGATACCCACCCGCCTCGACGTGACGAGGCCATGGCCACTGAAAACTAACACCTGAAGTGGACTGTGATGTGGGGACATTAGCTTGAACCTGATACTCACTGGGTGCACCCCCGTGAGCCGCCCCCACTGGGGGTTCCAGCCCACGGCGGGCGTCGGAGCTCGTGACCGCAATCGAGCTCTGGGGCCACATCTGGCCACTCCCCGGCTGTAGTTCAGGACGAACGGGGAGCTGCGAGATCACGGCCGGCGCAGGCCGGAGCGTCTCCAGCAGCTCAACCCTACTGGCCGCCTGCTGCAGAGTGGCAGCCGTTGAGGTGGCAGGCAGGCAAAAGGGGGTCCCAGTCGGCAGTGAAGCCCCCCCCCCCCCCCCCCCCCGAGGGGTTGTTAGTGACCCCCAAGGATGCTTCCAGCACGGCTAAACGTGCCAGCAATGCATCCACAGTCGCAGAACCCCCGGTATAAGGCGGGCAAGGTGGGCCACACGGACCACTGGGAGATACACTGGGGACCCCCACTTGAGAGCCAGGTCCTGAATAGGGCCATGCCCAAAACTCCGGCCCATGAGGGGCCGGAGGCAAGCCCTGCTGGGTGACCACACCAGGCCCTCCCCCGTTGTCTGGACCCATGGCCGGCAATTGCGGGCCGGGGGCCGAAGCCCCTGCAGGGCCATCCTGAGGCTGGAGAGCCGAGGGCCATGCCCTAATCTGCCCCATCCCACCAGTAATGGTGGGTGCAATCGATACGGGGCCCTGTTGCGGGGGCGCAGTCGCGGTCCTCCGACCCGAATGCTGTGCCCTTGCAAGCGCAGGGCCAGGCAAAGTCCTCCCTCTTGGCCGCGGCTTGGTCGCTGTGGCCTTCCTCTTGGGAGGCATCTCTGAAAGAAGACGATCCATTTCCGGGGATCACCAGCGCCGAATTGGCTAAACAGCCGAAGACTGAGAAACGAAGAGCGACGGAGAAAACTTCTCTCCATCGCTTCTTCTAAAATGGCAGCTCGTCTGCCTCGTGGCCACCCTTTTTGTAGAGGGGTGGCCACGCCCCCTAACTCACCCGGATGTCTGCGTCCGGGTGGGGGGCCCCCGCAAAGAGCGCGGCGGCCATTTTGGCGCCGCACTTTCAATATCTTCACCTGAATTGTATGATTAAAGGAGTTATAATCCTTTTGTTTCCTTGGAGAATAATTGACAGTCTGACTTTGTTTTGTTTTGTTTTAATTTTAGAGTGGGGTTGTAATGCCATCATTCATAATTGACTACTAGCTCATTTCAAGATTTGGTGGCCCAGGTGCAATTGTTTTCAGGAACGTGTGTAATTTTTGAAGTTACTGCTATTGTGGTAATGAATTAGGCTGTAATAAGATCCTATTTCTATGGAGATGACCTGTGAAAATACTGACAGTATGTGAATTGAACCAAGTTATTAATTTTATACAAAGCTTTAAAGATAGGGATCAACTTTTAGAACTGGTTCAAGAACTTATAGGCAGTAAGGATAGTAAAATTTGTGAGTCTGTTTTTTCATGCTTCTTCTTCATGGGTTCTGTGAATCACATATATGGGTTTCTTACATCTCTGCACAAAAGTCCTTGGATTCTTCTAGAGCCTAAAGAAAGGGTTAGGACCAGTGGTGGGCATCAGCAGGTTCGCACCAGTTCACCAGAACCGGTAGCAGAAATTCTGGCTGGCCCAGCCCATCCAAGATTTGAAATAAAGTAGTCCTAATTTGGGTGCAACACAGGGCTTTCCCCTGGCCATACCCACCATACCATGGCCACAGTGTGGTAGTAAATTTTTTTGGTGCCCGCCACTGGTTAGGACATGCCATGTCCACCATACCTAGCTCCGCACTATATGTCTCGTTTTCATTTCTCCTTTTGTTGTTTCTAAGAAAATACCTCTTAGGAGCTTTTATAGAGCCTTTGTTTATCCTTCTTAGATCTTCGTTTGTTTATAGCTATTTCTTATCTGTCCTATAGCCTTTTCTTCTTTGTTTTTTCCTGATGTATTTGTTCCTGAAAACATAGTTCCCACCTTTTTATAGGTCCAGTGGGCTCATTCATAAAGTGTATCAGCTGCAGCAATAAGATCTCCCTTATGGACTGGCACCTTCAGTGCATTTATTAGAGTGAGAATCATAAATTCAACAGGGCAGCCATTAGGAACTGACAGTCCTACCTGAAATTCTATTTTTGGGAAAATACATTAAAAGAGAACACCTTGGTACCAAAGGTTACCATTTGTAAAACACCTCCTTGTGGAGGCACTCCAAACTGATACAACATTCACTAGAAACCTTGAGTAGCTGGCCAGCGAATGCCTACTCTTGATACTGAGGTTAGGCAAAGTCAACATTAACACCACAAACATCAATGCAGAAAGAGAAAAAGAGTCCTACTGATTTGGATTCCATCTTTTGGCTAGGTTCAAGAAAGCAAAGAGCCAGAACCTGTTCCTATATCCTGCCAACACAAGCATCACCCTAGGTAAAGGTTGCCCTTGCTCGAAAGCCAGTCGTATCCGACTTTAGGGTTCAGGGCTCATCTGCATTTGCAGACATTTCTGTGGACATGTGGCAGGCATGCCTCAACACTGGAGTGCACGGAATGCTGTGTACCTTCCCACCAAAGTGGTCCCTATTTATCTACTTGTAATTTCTTGCTTTCGAACTGCTAGGTTGGCAGGAGCTGGGACAGAGACGGAGGCTCACTCTGTCATGCAGTACCTGGGAGTCGAACTCTGACCTTCCAGTCAGTGAGTTCAGCATCTTAACCACTTGAGCCACCAAATTACCTTGCCATCACTCAATTCAGACCAAGGTCTAGGAAAAGCCCAATGAGGAACATGATAACCTAGAGTCGGCCTCGGTTGAAAAGGCGGGATATAAATTAAAATTTATTATTATTATTATTATTATTATTATAACCTAATTTGCCTGGGCTGAGCAATTGTAGGCGAGATGTCCTGTATTTAGCTGAGCCTGGAATGGAACCAATGGATCCATCAGTCAAACAACACTGACTCCACATTCAAATTATGATGGATGCAAGTCTTACATTGTTTCAGGATGACAGATTCATGCTTACTGGTCTGAAAATGAATTACAGTAATACGTAAACAAGTTGGATATGCTAGCTGTGATAAAAGCTTTCCAGATGTTCAAAAACCTAATCCGAGGCAAAGTGGTGCAGGTGATCACAGCCAGGATAGTCGCTATCACTATGTATTATAAACAAGTAGAGTTTATAAATCATTTTAAACATTCTATGTTCTTTTTTGTACCTAGTAATTCAAGTTTGGGAATAGTGGCTACAGCCACCTACTCATTATCCATTCACATTGTGGGGAAGGAAAACCAAGAGGCTTACTCTTCTAACAGACAGAAAACCCTGACTCAGGATGCGATGTGTTCAGCAACATTTGCATTTGCTGGAGTCGCTGGCAACAACAGGAAATGTAAAAAAAGAATTTTATTATTTGCATACAGTACTGTGGAAATAATTTCCTGGGAGACACTTATATGTCTCTTTGGACTTGGAAGAAATTGTACCTCTTTCCTCCTATACCTGTACTGCAGAGTTGTAGGAAAGCTGTGTCAGGCCAAGCATGATGCAGTACCAATAGTCGTGGGGTGACCATGTCAGCCTTAGTTTGTGACTCTTGGTCACATGGTATTCAACATATATCACCCATCGTTGATCCCAGACTTATTTCCCAGGACAATGGGACAGTGTTTTCATCCAGATTTAGCTCAACTGAGGCTGGCAGCATGGAGAATTCACCAGAATAGAGCAGAATTCTTCTGCAAGCAAGAAAGCCTTCCATGAGGCATAATTATAAATATAAGTGGGGGGGAATGGTGGATTTTGCAAAGCCTTTACAGCAGTCTTACATCCCATTTACATGCCACGTGATTCCCCATTTTATGCTACACCTTAAGGCAGGGGTTCTCAACCTTTTCAAGTCAGGGGCTGGGTCACACTTTCTCAAACAGACTTGTTGTTCCACCTGCCATGGCTTATGTCAGCGTTGGCTGAAGCAAGGGTGGGGACTGGATTATTTGGTGCTGTGGGCTGGATCCAGCCCACGGGTCATAGGTTGAGAACCCCTGCCTTAAGAAAAAGAATTATCTCACTCCTTTATGAAAGGCTACCTGTCAGCAGTCCTTCTGTATCAAGTTCAATGTGTTACTGCTTTTCATTTGTTTTAAAAAAACATTCCTCAAAAGATTTTTGAAGAGTCTGAAGAGCATTTATGTGGACGTCAGATTCCCACTGTTGCAGTTATCACTCATGGTAGTGCTTACACAACTTATGAAACGACCATTTGAAACCCATGCAACTTCAGTTATTAGGATGTTGGCCTACTAAACAATGTTCCTGGTTGCACTTCTGGACACAAGGCTAGTGAAATTTGATATGACCCTCTTCCCTACAGTTCCACAAGGGCACAGTGACAAATGTTCCCTGATCTTTCCTTATCAAAAGAAATCTCCAATATCCACCTGAACCAACAATTAGCGATCTTTGCAGTCTTTCCATCATCCATCTCAAAGACGGAAAAATCGTTGTGTTAGGATACATGGTCTATGTAGTCCCCACAATGTATTGTATTGGGTCATAGTCTGTTTCTTTAAGAGCCTCTCTGTGCTGTGCCCCAGCTGAACCAAATCAGAGAGTGGCTCAGCAGTTTTTCTACAATAAAGGAAATGCACTCTGAGCATTCTCTTGGGGTATATTCTCCAAGGGCTACAGACTGCTATAGGGCTATCTGAACTAATAATAATAATAATAATAATAATAATAATAATAATAATAATGATGATGATGATGATGATGATGATGATGATGATGATGATGATAATACTAATACTAATAATAATAATAATAATAATAATAATAATAATAATAATAATAATAATAATAATAATAATAATAATAATAATAATAATAATAATAATAATAATAATAATAAATTTATATCCCGCCCTCCTCAGCCGAAGCTGACTCAGGGCGGCAAATTACAACATGTCAACACCATAATAATACAATAATAAAGAAGCACAAAAATAGATATCCTCCCCAAACAAGATAATAAAAATAAAAAATTAGTTACAAATCACAAGGGTGCATATCCCAAATACAATATCAAAGTTAAAAGATTAAGCACAGCATAACAAGAAATAAAATTTCAGCATTACAATATACAAACTATTACAAGGCAGCACAATAGGACAATCCCAAGGCAAAGTCCCGTCCCTGCAGTCCATACAGATGCCAGGCTTCCTCAGCGGCGGGAAGGCAGTAGCCAGCGCAGTTCTTTTATTTCCACCGGGGCCACCACAGGTGCTCCCGACTCCTCCCAGTGCTACACTGTTAGAAGCTATGGTAAACTATGGAACTATGAGCTATGAGGCTGGATACTGAATGACTGCAATGATACTGCTAAAGGTTTCTAAGGACTGAACTGTTTGCCTTATACGTGCAACTGAATAACAAGCCTGCTTACTGCAACTGGAAGGAAACTGCCGCTTGCATCTGCTGAAAGGTAATCTCTGTAAATACTGTTTACTTGGACATTTGCTATCTCTTATGGACTGCTGCCAACTGTACTGAGAGCTGCTTATCTCAGGCATATGTTTTTGCTTTTCCTGTGTTTGCTGAAAAGTAAAGCTATTTTCTTTTCCTTATGCAACCTGCTTGTCTGAGTGGAAATTTCTCCCATCTGTTGCTGCGTACACAGCTAGCTGTTTTTGCTCTGCTAAACACAGCCAAGCCTCATTGGGGTATCCCCAGTACCCCAACATGCTATCATGGGGTTATGGGCCCAGGAGGAGCTCCAGGGTTGAGCCACTGAGTGCCTAGTGGTTGGCGCAAGTCTGTTTGGCGCAAGTCCCTGTGAAGCTGCCACGCCCAGAAGCCGAGCTCTGAGGGACTGTTTGGAGCCTGCTGCCACACCCTGTGTTCTTTCTTCACTGGAGTAGCTGCCTGGAGGAGTGCACCCCACACCAGATGTTTGCAGGGCATTGGCCCCCTGCACTGCAAGTGCAAGACAATTTTGGAAATCTAACAAATTCCTTGTTCTTGGGTTCAAAGACTAGAAAAATGTGAACATGTTATATGAGAGAGATTGTCAAATTGGATAGTTGGAACTATTGTCCTATCCTACCAACTAGCAAAACATCCTGTGCCCTCCTCCTTAAAAGGACATTCAAGTAGAACACATGCTGCATCTACACCAGTGTTTCACAACCTTTGGTTTTTGGACATCAATTCCCAGAAGTCTAAGTCAGTACACTGGCTGAACAGTGCTTGGGGAAATTGACTTTGGCTTCTGGTATTTAAAGTCCAAAAGCCAAAGGTTGGAAAACACTGATCTACACGTTTCCTCAGAGCAATTTAGCAAAATGACATTTGTAAAGAAGCAACATGGTCACACAGCCTTAGATTTAATTAATGTAATTTAATTTTTGGACTTAGATATTCATTAAACACTAAAAATTGAACATTCAGGCAAAACTGGATGCTCGATTCAGCAGAACAGTTATCTTCTCTATATTGGCATGACATCCCATTAGGCAGAAAGTGTGCTTGCCAGTCACCCATAAGTGTGATTTCACAGAGTCCATGAAGGAGGTGGACAGATTGCTTACCTGTAATGGTAGTTCTTTGAGTGACCACCTGCAAATTCCCACATCCCACTCGGCCTCTCCACAGTGTATCACACTACTTTTGTTCCTTACCAGTAGTGGACCTTGGAAATTGAGGGCTCAAAACAGGGTGTGGAGCATGCATAGAGGAGAGAACATGTCTCAGTACTTTCTCTAGACTCTGGAAGGTTCAGAGAGGAGACACAAAAGAAACCCATATGTGTGAAGTAATAGATGGTTGCTCAAAAAACTACAGTTACAGTTAAGCAATCTGACTGTCTTAGATGATTACAGGTACAGTATAGTATTCATGTCCCATTCCATTTCAGTGTTAGGATGTAGAAATTATCTTTCTCTTTCAGAATAAAAATTTGTGTGTATTTTTTTAAAAATGTACAACTTTTAACCAATGTACGTATTTATACATTTTCCCATTGGGAAAAATACAATTCTGTCAATTTTTCAAACATGTGCAGTTTAGTAGTCAGTATTTTCTAAATTGAAATGTATCAGAAAAGATAAAGATGCTAGAGTTTCCAAGACAATTTGTGTTTAATGGTGTTGCTCATTCTGGAAGATAAAAATGTTGATATGTGTGTGTCTTTACAAATTGAGTAAATTCCTTTTCCACCCATGGCAGGGAGCCAGAATACATGTAAGGGTCAAACAATATAAATGCTGGCTTCAGAATTAGAAGGTAAAACAATTATTCATCCAGAGATGCACTATTTCCAATCTTAGCTTGAGTCTATGTAGTGTCTTACCAATAAATATTTGTACAATATCTTGAAGGATCTTGACGTGATATATCAGAAAATTATTAACTCCTCTCAGGAATTCTACAATGTGTTGATGGTTTGCGGGAAGGGGGGAATATTCTTGAAAGGTGTGACTACCTACCACAGCCGATCAGCCCTACATAAAAAGCTAAAATCAAATGTTCAGCATCAATCAATCAATTGTCAGCTTGAGGGCGGGTGGGTGGGGAATGATAAGGGCCAGCATATTTCCCAGAATCCTCTACAGTATGCATGGATTCTATGAAAAGTGCAGATGAATTACTCAGCAGGTAGAAAGACATCCTTTCTACAAACAAATACTCAAACACAAACTCTGACAATCACTGCTTAAGTGTATTTATAGTTGCTTCATTCTTTTCAAGGGCTGATTTACTAATTGATGCACTTTATTTAATTACCCAACACTTGATGAACTAAGTATGTGATATAACTCCAGTAAGATGCATTGTGTTTGCATCTAAGGTTACAGTATAGCAGTTTCCTGGAAATTGATTTCTGAAAGTTGCTCACCATATAAACAATCACTTGATTGGGTCATCACTGAGTTATAACTATGCATAGCTTAACCAGTGCCAAGAAGAAACAAAGAAGAGCAACTGTGTTCCAGCTTCCTAAGTATTTATTTGGGATTGCTTTAAGACAGTATAAAACCATTTTTAGTTAAATAAATACTGTTTTCTACAATGAACTAAACAGAAATCTCAAAATGTAAGCATCTCTACCATTGTAAGTAATGGAGAGGACTAACATTTGATTCTTCACATTAATTTAGTTTTATTTCATATTCTAGTTTTGTTTTACCTACAGTAAAATTATTTGCTGCTGCTGGATATATCTGGTTGCAGAACCATAGTGTGGGAGTTTGATTTCTTACTGTACCTCCTACAAGTAAAGCCAGCCTATGTAGTCATGGACAAGCTGCACAGTCCCACAGCATTCCCAGAAACAAACCACTTCTGAGTATTCTCTTCCTGGAAAAACACTGCAAAGGATCACCATTAAAAAAAATTGGCTTAATGACACATGATTGTTATTATTTAATGATACAACAGTTCAATATTTGGTTGCATTTGCCCCTTGGTCCTAACCTGAATTGTAGGTTCTTCCAATAATCTGGATGATCCTTTGCTTTTCTGGGGCTCCGCTAGCAGCTGAATGATGACTAAAATGAAAAGAAATGTGATAATAATAATAATAATTTCATGTGAGAAATTATTCTGGGTTCAAAAGATTTTTGTGGAAGAAACTTCGCTCAGGGAATGCCCAAATGAGGCTCCTTTTATGTCCCCAAGAGCTGGGCGCTCAATCCGTCATGCAGTACCCGGGTCTTGAACTGCCAACTTGCCAAGCTTCCAGCTAACGAGGTGAGCTTCTTTACTACTGAGCCACTGCAGCCCCTAGCTCAGGAGTTCTCAACCTTTTATAGCCATGGGCCGAGTCACATTCCCTCAGTCAGCTTCAGGGGCCAGATGGCTATTTTGTCCTTCCTCCACCACATGGCACTTCCTGGTGTGGTGGAGGCAGTGGGAGGCCCACATGAAATGGTGCCATGGGCCACATCTGGCCCATTGGTTGCAAGTTGAGAATCCCTGCCCTAGCTAATGTGATACTGCTATGCACACAGTAATATTAAATATGTGTAAGCATTTTTTTTAACTATATGTTTCTATTAGGCACTGTATTTTGTTGCACTCCTATGTGTTTTGTATACATTTTTAGTTAACCATCATCTTTCCATTCCCTGCAGAGCATTAACTATTCTGAAAAAAGTATTCTGAAAAAAGTAGCATTTCAGTGATACCTTATATTAGAGATATGTAGAGGAAGGTAAAAAAAATCATAATTATCAGACCTATGCAGCAGTTATTGTACAGAACATCACAACACGGTCAGCATCTTATGAGAATGAGAAGCATCATTAGATTTCATCATCACCATTCACCAGACCTATGGCCTTCTAAATGAGGAGGACATCTGAATAAAGTATAAGTTTTATCCTCTCTTTCAAAATCTCCAATCGATTGTGATCCAGAGAGTCTCTGTTGTAAAGCTACAAAACAACAAACCCAAAACTGAAAGTGTCTCTTTCATTTTGCTTCCATTTAGGTTCACCCCTAAACCCCATCCCTACTAATATACTAAAAACAGGAGTGTGTTGAACCACTAAAATGCTACACTAAGACTCGCTGTGATGCAGTAGAAATATTGTGGGATTCAGTTTCAAGAGACCCCAGTTCAAATCCCTGCTTGTCTATGCACATCCATTAGAGTGTGGCAATGTTAGACTATTCATTGTCCATCACATGTACTTTTGACAAACGTGGAAGGCAACTTTGTGGCACATAACAACAGCAACAAAATATCACAAAGAGGTGACTTTTTTTAGTCCTGCAGGACTCACCTAAGCTTTGAAAAACTGGATTGGGAGGGAAGTCCAAAAATAATTGTTGCTAAATGTTGAAGCTTCAGGATGTGATGTTAAACTAACGTACCAAGATGGAGTCTGAAAACTTGAAAGAATCAGTTTGAGATTCATGGGAAGTATCAGGTTTCACTTCAGGAGAGGTAAAGTCAATTGCATTTTTCCATTTGTACAAGGATATGACAGATATTTAGTAAAGCCTCTATCAGCACAGCTCCAGATGTGGCTATGTGTACAAATACACAGGATCAAGTCAATTTTCATATCAGAAAAACTGAAAATTAAATTGGGTGACATATTGACAAATGAAGCCAAGGTATTGCCTAATGAATAGAGGAAGGTAGTATGGATTCCAATGAGGACGTATTTGGGTTATATTGTGATCTGCAATGTTGTGACATTCAATGGCATGATTTTTATGCCAAATGATTTAACAGCCGTCTGGAAGCAGCAGAAGTCTGGGAGTGATCAGGGCCTATTATCGGCTCTCCTGGAATTGAACAGGATATGTATCTAATACAACAATGTTGTGAAGATAAATGGCACCTCCTAATGCATTTTTCCATCTACTGAAAAATACATCAGAAACTATCTCGTTTCCCCCTCAGTTTTGTTTATTCATGAATTACAGGGTTGGAAGGAGTCATAAATTCAGCCTATGCTGATGGAGGAAATATAGGTTTTATACAGGCCAAATACTCCTTTGTATAACCTTAGTACCACAGCCTGCATCGTAATGAATGCAAATAAATAAAAGCATTCAAACAACAGCAGAAATGCAAAATTCAAGAGATTTGTCTGGAAGATTCTTTCTGGGCAACCATGCTCTGGTTTTGCCCATCTCATCAGTTTGTCTGGTAAAGTCTAGCTTTGTGCTGGCTAGTTTCCTCAGAGACAGCCTAGGCCAGTGATGTTGTTCTAAACCACCATTCCATGCGTCCTAGAATAGGATAGGCCAGTAATGGCGAACCTTGACACTTCAGCCGTTCTTGAACTTCAATTCCCAGAAGCCCTGATCAGCAGGAGTACTGATGAGGGATTCTGGTAATTGAAGTCCAAGAACACCTGGAGTCCCAAGAGTCCTAGGCATTTGAATTTATTTCTTCTGCTGTTCTGAAAGTTGTTTTTATATATTCTTCCAAGATACCTTGGTGCATAAGGTTCTTGGCTGAGCTGTTAGCAGCACCTTACTACCCTTTAATGAAGTGGAGTTGCTTCATTGCATGAACAAGTGAAAGCGTCTTATTTTTCCAAGGCTTTATTTCTCATTTTGTGTTGCTGTCAGATACCACATACCAAATATCACACTGCTATTTCTGTTTGGCATGGGATCTCACTTAGAATTAAGTATGAGGATGGAGTGCTACAGTTTCTGGAAGAAAATAACAACAACATACAAGTTATTATATTTGCTTTCACCCTTAAAAAAAGATATTTCACATGCACATTAGAGAACAGCCCCAAGAATTCATTTTGAGAAAATTGCTATGTACTATTTTGACAGTAATTTAACATTGCACTTGCTACGTTTGACATTAAAATGCATCTAGTAAGGCACATAAATGATCAGTTCTCAAACATTTCCCCCCCAGACAGAATTACAAAAAACTCTTACACAACAATACTCAGTTCCAATAGTTTTTTTAGTACTCTTAGAAGTTAGGGTCTGTAGATTCATACAAAGAATGAAAGAGGAAAATCCTTCCAGTGTTCGAATAATAATGTTATGCTTACCATTCTTTAGGCATTGTGATTCAATTGGTGAAATGGCTGTAAATATGTGTAGCTCAGGCTTATCACACAGTGTTTTATCATGAATTTCAAAGTGATTTTTTTTTTAAAAAACAATGCATAGTTCAATTGTTTGCTTGTGATTGATGCGAAAATATACGAAATTATTAATAGTTCAGAAATAATAGATATGTCTGCTCAGAAGTAGGTCTGACTAAATTCACTTGTACTTATCCAGGGTATGTGGGTGTTAGGTGGCACCTTTAAAAGCACTTCAATAAT
The DNA here is from genome assembly GCA_035047345.1 of Bradypodion ventrale. Lineage (NCBI taxonomy): Eukaryota > Metazoa > Chordata > Lepidosauria > Squamata > Chamaeleonidae > Bradypodion > Bradypodion ventrale. The sequence continues at coordinate 114,557,132 of JAWDJE010000002.1, read as the reverse complement.
ACTACCAGTATTTAGTAATTTTTGCACAGGCAACAGAATTTGGCCAGGATCTATTCACAGGTTTTCCTTTTTATTATTCTTTTTCCTATGTATACCACTTTTGGCAGATATGATACAATTTCCTTACCTGTGGTTAAGAACTGAAAATGCCTGAGTTGATTAGTACAATGCTACTGCTTGTATAGCCCCATAAAGTTACCCCTTTTGCTGTCCTGAATGCATCAGCTTTGTTTGATTTTGGAAGCTAAGCAAGATTGGCTCTGGTTTATACTTGGGTGGGAGACCCCAAGGAATGTTGGGGTCTCAGATGGGAGATAAGAAAGAATCAAGCTTGAAAACCTAGAGATCCATTGTAAGAGTTGATAATATTGGAATATGGATCATTGATCCGACTTTCAGCATGAGGTAGCTTCTTGTGGCTTGATGAAATGCATGTGAGAGCTACTTGAATCAAAGCAGGAATCTACTAAGGCAGGGGTGGCCAGCCTTGGTGCTCCAGCTGTTCTTGGACCTCAATTCCCAGAAGCCCTGATCAGCAGGTATGCTGATTTGGGCTTCTGGTATATGAAGTTCAAGAATAGCTGGAGCACCAAGGTTGGCCATCACTGTACTAAGGTATAGATGGAAATGTTCTGCCGATTTAGAATGCATTATTTCATTCTTAACAAACTTACCGGATGAAGCAACCTGTAGCAGATACTTCAGTGTGTGTTAATTATACATATTTTCTTATTTGCATCCACAATGGCAGCACAGTATCAGCTGTACATCTAAAAGCATTATCAGTTATTTCTGGACTTCATGTGTTAAAATAGTATCTACTAAAGAACAGTTGCTTTTTATTGTAATCTAGGAGTTGTATAGGTGACAGCTTGTATCTGAACAAGAATTTAGTAGTAGCATTTCTAGTTTCAGCAGAGAAAGCCGGTATTGTACTGCTGCTAAGTAAAATAGTGATTATTGATTCTTAATTTCAGTGTGCAGATATTTTAATGGAATATAATGGACCTGCTTTTTGAGCAGTGTCACTGAGTGCATGTATGTGTGTACAGTAAAACCTTGCATAAAGAGTGCCTCGCTTAGAGACTAACTCATTTAAAGAGCAGAATTTTCTCTGAATGGTTGCCTCGCTTAACAGCTAAAACCAACAAAAAACTTGCTTAACAACTAAATTGGGGTTTGCAACCCCCCCCCCCCCAAGAAGTCACAATTGGTCACTTACAATGGTGTTTTGCTTAAAGAGCAAACTCACTTAAAGAGCAATCCTGTGGAACGCATTATGCTCTTTAAGCGAGGTACCACTGTATTCATCATCAAAATAAGATCTACAAAAACAAAAACAATGAGGTTATTCCTTCATCATTATGCTTATAGCTCTGTTTGGTAAGTCTTTTCTCAAGATGAAAACCAAGAACAATTGATGTCACTCTCATTACCTAGCCTTACATAGTTTTTGCCAAGGGCAAAGAACAAGGCGAGATAAATCTCTGTAGAAGGGAAACCTATAGACATATAGTTACACATTAAAGTCTCAGAACGTAAACATGTCATGTGTATACAATTATTAAAATATTTAACAGGTTTATGGAAAAGCAATAGTCATTGTGAAAAATCAGATGCTCTCTAGCTAGAATTCAGAACTAGGTCATTTGTATCATAAACAGTTTGGATAGTTGAAAAAATAGCAATTCTAGATCACACTCTATTGATAATTACAATATTCTACAGTAGTTTGTAAAACTGTTCAAACAATAGTTTAGTGTTACAAGGGGCCATTTTTACAGTGAATTGACACTGTTAACTATGCAGATTTAAGAAAAAAACCAGTAACAAAATCAGAACAGCTGACTACCAGATTTCACCTTCCTGACCCTTAAAGCAGCAGAAGGAGGTAATTCAGTAGAGATTCCTATTGAAATATTTTGCTTGGAGTTCCAAACCACTGAGCCTCCATGTTTTGCTGAAAATTGGTTGATGGTAAAGAGAGGGAGAATAAGAGTATAATAGATAGCCAGAGGAGAACATCATTAAAAGAGAGAAATTCTACCAGGAATGGGTTTAAGATTTTTTATTTTATGTTGATGTGATTGCCATAACTGCTTAAATTCTAGTTTAGTTTTTTTAAAACCACACAGTCTGTTAGGGACTGCTGTTGCTTAGTGGCTAAGATGCTGAAATTGACGACTGGAAGGTCAGCAGGTCAGCAGTTTGAGTCCCGAATGTTGCATGACAGAGTGAGCTCCTGTTCTGTCCCAGCTCCTGCCAACCTTGCAGTTTGGAAGCGAGAAATTGCAAAGAGATAAATAGGTACCACTTCATCAGGAAGGTAAACAGTGTTCTGTGAACTATGGTGTAACATCAGAGCCATTATAATACACATAATAGGCACCAGGCTTTATCGTATCAGGCACATTCTATTAAATATTTTCAGGTGATATGGCTGCAGAGAGGCCTCTGCTTCTGGTTTTAAAGAATTGAGTCAGTCAAAGCTAGGCACCACTATTTTGATACATCATGACTTTGCTGTAATACCACCCTTCTCTTTCTAATGTCTGTTTTTAAAAATGAGTTTTAAAAAAGCAAGGTCTTGTTTACATGTTACAATACTTCTGTTTTTGTGTCAGCCTTGCCACAGCTGGAATCTATTTAAAGATTGGGAACTACATGATGTACAGCTGTTCACAATCAGTTTGGCTGGAAATAGGCTTATTTGAAACACTCCAGCAGAAGTTATTAATTTTGAATTTATTCCAGTTATCTATTACTTTGAATCATTTTGAGATATGCAATCCCATCACCTGTCTTGGGGTAAATTATGTCTGTGGGTTTTGACAAGTTTTCACTAGGCAGGTAAACAGTTTTCAACTTTAAAATAATACATATTGAAATTTAAGTGCTGTATTGCTTAAGCACTAATGCATTATGCTACTTCAGAAATATATATTTTAAAAAAAACTATTAGCAGTATTAAAAAGATGATGTAGACTACCAGTTAAGATTGATCTCAGGGGGAAAAACCAAAGCTTGAAAGTGTCAAACTTAGGAGCCATTCAACAATTATGTGATCCATTTTTTGAGAAAAATTGACGCCCTCCCCCCTATGTAATCCAACTGTAATATTCGCTTTGACCCCTTCCCCCCTTTAAAATTACATAATCCAGAACTTTTGTATTGAAACTCTAACTTTTAGAGCTTTTCACTATTGGTGCCTAATGCAAAACAACTCCAAATGGATTGCATAATCTTTGACCTGACCTAGAGATGTAAAATTTCTGAAAATTTTGAAGCTTGGGAAAAAAACACCTATTTTTTTCCTCGGGGAAATGGAAATTTTCTGAAAAATTGAAAATAATCTGATAATATACATATATTTTTAGAAATGATTTATAAAATATTTGAACCTGGCCTTATCTTAAAATATTTTATTCATCATGTTAAAATAAAACATTCCATAATATATTTTTTATTTTTTCAATTTTTTGGAAAAAACTAAAAATTCTTCAGAAAAAAATGGGGGGGGGGACCACCTTGTTTCCCCCCTGAATTTTTCTGGTTTTTTTCCGGGCCTACACATCTCTAACCTGACCCCTCTTGCCCTCCACATAATTTTTCTGTAATTCAGATGGCAGACCCCCTCCCCCCTTCAAGGATCACATAATTGTTGAATGGCCCCTTAGACACCAGAGCCACAGTAGTGTGGTTTTGATTTTTGATTTGATTTGAAGTTTAATTTATATTTTTCTGCCCCCATGGGAGACTCAAAGCAGTTTACATAAACATGTAATAATATATATAAATAACATAATACAAACAAATAACATCATAATACACGTTATTGATACTACCGTATTTATTCGAGTATAACGCGCAAAATTTTATACCCAAAAAAAGGCTCAAAGTTTGGGTGCGCGTTATACACGAGGACTGGGCCGCGCGACTCAAGAAGCCGGCGCCGGGTAGGCGTGGAGCACGCCGCGGCCCTCTTCCCCCGGAGGGTTCCCTTCTCGACCCGGCGGGTGCGTGCGTCCTGCTGCCGCCGCCGCTCACCTGCATGCACCCGCCGGGTCGAGAAGGGAACCCTCCGGGGGAGGAGGGCCGCGGCGTGCTCCGCGCCTACCCGGCGCCGGCTTCTTGAGTCGCGCGGCCCGGGTAGGCGCGGAGCACGCCGCGGCCCTCCTCCCCCGGAGGGTTCCCTTCTCGACCCGGCGGGTCCGTGCGTCCCGCTGCCGCCGCCGCTCACCTGCACGCACCCGCCGGGTCGAGAAGGGAACCCTCCGGGGGAGGAGGGCCGCGGCGTGCTCCGTGCCTACCCGGGCCGCGCGACTCAAGAAGCCGGCGCCGGGTAGTGCGGAGCACGCCGCGGCCTCCTCCCCCGGAGGGTTCCCTTCTCGACCCGGCGGGTACGTGCAGGTGAGCGGCGGCGGCAGCGGGACCTGGGCGCCTGGGAGGAGGGCCGCGGCGTGCTCCGCGCCTACCCGGGCCGCGCGACTCAAGAAGCCGGCGCCGGGTAGGCACGGAGCACGCCGCGGCCCTCCTCCCAGGCGCCCAGGTCCCGCTGCCGCCGCCGCTCACCTGCACGCACCCGCCGGGTCGAGAAGGGAACCCTCCAGGGGAGGAGGGCCGCGGCGTGCTCCGCGCTACCCGGCGCCGGCTTCTTGAGTCGCGCAGCCCGGGTAGGCGCGGAGCACGCCGCGGCCCTCCTCCCCCGGAGGGTTCCCTTCTCGACCAGGCGGGTGCGTGCAGGTGAGCGGCGGCGGCAGCGGGACGCACGCACCCGCCGGGTTGAGAAGGGAACCCTCCGGGGGAGGAGGGCCGCGGCGTGCTCCGCGCCTACTCGGGCCGCGCGACTCAAGAAGCCGGCGCCGGGTAGGTGCGGAGCACGCCGCGGCCCTCCTCCCCCGGAGGGTTCCCTTCTCGACCCGGCGGGTGCGTGCAGGTGAGCGGCGGCGGCAGCGGGACGCACGCACCCGCCGGGTCGAGAAGGGAACCCTCCGGGGGAGGAGGGCCGCGGCGTGCTCCGCGCCTACCCGGGCCGCGCGACTCAAGAAGCCGGCGCCGGGTAGGCACGGAGCACGCCGCGGCCCTCCTCCCAGGCGCCCAGGTCCCGCTGCTGCCGCCGCTCACCTGCACGCACCCGCCGGGTCGAGAAGGGAACCCTCCGGGGGAGGAGGGCCGCGGCGTGCTCCGCGCTACCCGGGCCGCACGACTCAAGAAGCCGGCGCCGGGTACAGTAGGCACTGCTGAGATGCGTGGTGTGAAAAAAATTTAATGCCGAGATTTCATGGATAATTAGGGGTGCGCGTTATACACGAGTGCGCGTTATACTCGAATAAATACGGTACATAGTTCTACAATCAAAAACAACAATAAAGCATTAATCATCATGGATACAGTGTAAACTCATTAAAGCTCAATAGCAATAAATCGAGAAGAAAAATAATAATATAAATGCAACAATCAATAAGACCCACTGTCCACCCAACCACATTCCCAGCCCCTCAACACCCAGCTGAATGGCAGGGCTCATGGCACTGGAGGTGAACACTGCCTGGGGCACGGAGACCATCCACTGAATGCACCTTCACCTCCCACGGCCGGCCAGGCCAGAGGAGGAGCCAAGTTGGTGACAGCCAGAGGAGCGCTGGCAGCGGCCCACAAGGCTGAAATTCACCAAAGCCATGCCATTTCTCCTCCCACTGGTTCAGCCGGGGGGAAAAGGGAACAACCCATGACCTTCACCAATGATGGAAAGAGGAGTGTCCTTTGTAGCCGCCGGAGCAGCCCCAGGTGCTGCTCATCTCCTCCGGCCGGCTGCCGCTCGAAATGGCGGTGTTATTCCTCGGCGGGGGAGACAAGTGTCTTTTGTAGCCACTGGAGCAGCCCCAAGCGCTGCTCATCTCCTCTGGCCAGCTGCTGGTCGAAACGGCGGTGTTGGTCCTCGGTGGGGAAGACGAGCATCTTTTGTAGCCGCCAGAGCAGCCCCAGGCGCAGCTCATCTCCTCCGGCCGGCTGCCGGTCGACACGGTGGTTGTGCTGCTGGTGACATTGGCAGCTGAACTTGTAACATTTCTTTCCATTTATTTTAATTGTAGCACTGTATTGATTAAGCGTTTATGTGATTTGTAATAAATATTACAAATATTTATCCCCACCCAATTTGGAGCACCAAAGTGCAAAATTGCTTGTAAATCCAATGATTTGAAATTCCATGTAGTCCCCTGGATTGGTATACTGCACAGCTTGCAAGTGGTCTAAAAGTTCTCCTGTTGGGATGCACACACCACCACCAACAAACAAAAAACCCCAAACGCCACCACTGCATGACAATAAATTGACTTAAACTAAAACCAGATTGTGATGTGTTTCTACAGTATAAGTAAAGGAGTCGTGTCCGATTCTAGGGTTTGGTGCTCATCTCTGCTTACAGCCAAAGATCCAGCGCTGTCTGTGTCTGGAGACATTTCTGTGGACATGTGGCAGGCATGCCTAGATACAGAACAATGTTTACCTTCACACCAAAGTGGTACCTATTTATCTACTTGCAATTTCTTGGTTTTGAACTGTTAGGTTGGCAGGAGCAGGGACTGAGACAGGAGGCTACAGCTGGTCCAAAATGTGGCTGCCCGGGTGGTGATGGGGTGTGGACGTTATGCCTGCGCCTCCCCACTACTCCGGGAGCTGCACTGGTTACTAGTGTGCCTCCGGGTGCAAATCAAGGTGCTGGTTTTGACCTTTAAAGCCCTATATGGCAGTGAGCCAGGATACCTAAGAGACTGCATCGCCCTAAGGATGTCTGTCTGTCTGTCCAACCAGAGTGGACCAGAGAGGCGCTCTGATTGTACCATCTGCTAGAGGGACTCGCCTCTCTAGCACAAGGAGGAGGGCCTTCTCTGTGTCGGCACCGGCCCTCTGGAACCTCCTGCCAACAGAGCTATGTCTCCAGACGGAACAGCTGCCTTTCAGGAAAGAACTCAAAACCTGGCTGGCAGGCCAAGTGTGGGGTGCAGGTGGAAGGGTTGCCTCTGTGGGGTGGTTGGTTTAGTGGAAAACCTACTCCTTCGGTAACTTCGGTCCCTGCACAATTTTTTAGGGGATGGGTGGTTTTTAATTAGTTTTAACTATTTCATTTTTATATATGATTGTAAACCGCCCTGAGTCGGCCTCAGCCGAGTGGGCGGTGAAGAAATTAACTAATAAATAAATAAACTCACTCTGTCTGGCAGCACTGTGGTCTCAAAATGCTGACCTGCCGACCTTCCAGTTGTCAAGTTCAGCATCTTAACCACTAAGCCACTGAGTCCACTATAGTATAGTGGAGTCCTAAAATCCAGTATAGTAATTCAGTTCGAACCAGAGATTCAGGGCATAAAATAAAATGACAGCACAGTATGCTATGAATTAAGTTTTGCATCATAAAAAAGGAGTCTGTTCTGATCAATGTACATGCATTAAATGTAATTCTTACAAGTGTAAGCATTTGTATTCTAATTACTTACTTTATAATATATGTATATATTTACTGCTGCTTTAAAATGCAAAATATAGTGTAATGCATGAAAGATGTGGGAGACTTTTAACTATAATTATAAGATGAATAAAAATTAGGTTCTAGTTCGGTGTGGAAAACTATGTGAAGAGTTTCCAAAATGAGCTGTAGAAAAGTGATAGAGAAAGAGTACACAGTGTACTAGCCTTGCTGGAATGCAGGTCCCATTGTTCTTCACCATTGACTATGCTGGCTATGGCTGATGGGAGCTGTAATCCAACAATACCTGGGAAGGCACATTTTGACTAGCCCTACTGCTGTTTCTGTTATTGGTTGAGTTGTCCGAAGACTTATTTATATTATTGTCCTTGGACAAAGAATCGATGCTTGTTCTCACTGCATTGATAGCACTTGAATGTACATTATTGTACGTATGTGGCTTAATCTCACATAATTGTTTATGACTCATTCCTCCATAACGTGTACAACGTGAGAGCCATTTTGTTCTTAACCTTGTGCCACATTAGTACTATAGTTCTTTGACGATAAACTCCCATGGAGGGAGGAGGACCAACACAATTCTGTTTTGCAACCATTAAATTACAACAATGGGCAGTACTGATGTAGGGATTGCTCATCTATACCTATAAATCTGTGTGTTAACAGTTGGAATGTGACAAAGGATGTTGCACCAGGCCCCACTAGCCCCGACCGAGCCTCCCTGCACTCACCCGAACCGGGTTTGCAGGTAACTGTCAGGTTGAGAAATGTGGCAGTGGGGCAGGAGCCCCCCCGAACGTGAACAAAGAAAAAGGACTTCAATTCCCAGCGTCCTTTGCACTGTGCAACCCCTCAGCCAATCAGGCTGAGGGATATGAGCACAGGGGAGGCTGGGAACGCGCACTGACTTAAAAAAAAAACAAAATGGTGGGAGCCAGAGGAAAATACTTTGAAAGACGCAGCTGGAGGGAGCCAGGAAAAGATAAGTGTTAGGTAAGGGTTAGGGGGTGGGTGAGGGAGGCAATGAAAGGTGCTGAGTCCAGAAGGGTTGGGGGGACAGACCCCTTTTGTCCCCCCAACCCTACCAAACCCAGGGGACCATGGAGAGGAGATCGAATACACCCCCCCCCCCACACACACACACTCCATTTTAAAAGAGAAGAAACCACTTGGTTTCTTCTCTTTAAAAACGGAGTGGTTTTTTTTTTGGGGGGGAGGTGGGGAATGATCCTCTCTCTGCTGGGTCCCCTGGCTCTGGAAGGGTTGGGGGGACAGACCCCTTTTGTACCCCCAACCCTACCAAACCCAGTTGACCAGGAAGAGGAGATCGAATACACCCCCCTCCCAAACACTCTGTTTTAAAAGAGAAGAAAGTGCTTGGTTACTTCTCTTTAATAACGGGGTGTCCTGTGGGGGGAGGGAATCCCCTCTCTGCACGGTCCCCTGGCTCTGTAAGGGTTGGGGGGACAACACACACACACACACACACACACACACACACACACACACACACACACACACACACACACACACACACACACACACACACCACTCCTGCCTTGCCAGGAATTTTTAATGTGTGTGTTGGTGGTTGAAGTGGTATTGTATGGTAGTGGTGGTTGTGCACACCCAAAACCACCCCTAACCACCAACACACCTCTTTTTTACATAAATTACCAAAAAGGATTATCCCTTACAACACAATTTAAAACAGCCTGGCTCTTTACCAACATTAAGAAAAACACCCTTCCAAAACCATTTAAAACAGACCGGCACCACCGGGCAAAATCTGCTAGTATAATCTATATACCTGGTGTGCAGTAAGATTGAGTATCACCAATTATTCCTCCACACATTGATATTGCAGTTCAGTCTAAAAGATAAATCCAATGTTCAGCAAAAGTGCATCCATTGAAATGAAGAGCCATGGTGGCACAGTGGTTAAACTGCTGTACTGCAGCCTGAATGTTCTGAGTTCGATTCTGTGCAGGGATTCTGAGCACTGAGCTATGGGGCAGTATATAAGTGTAATTATTATTGCTATGCCAGTTACCACTAATATAAGTCCCATAGATTTAGTGTTCTGCTCTAATTGGAACTAATATTGGATTAGGCATTAAAAGTTACTACCTGGTTGATTTGGTATTTGGATATTTATCCACCACAAATTGTGGTGAGTGATGGGAGGTTTTGGTGAATGAATAGATTTCCCCTATATTTTTCACTAATTGTCTCCGTGCAGCCCTCAGGTATCAAGACCAGGCCTTTCATTCTCCAAGTTCAGCATCTTAACCACCAACAGGGGAGCTGTTTATCTATCTATCTATCTATCTATCTATCTATCTATCTATCTATCTACCTACCTACCTACCTACCTACCTACCAACCACCTTGTATACATTTAGGTGAAAAATCTGTGTTGTTCAATCACATAGTTGAATCCAACTTTTTGCGACCCCATGGACCATTGCCTCCCCCTTCTTCTTTTGCCCTTGACCTTTCCCAGCATCAAGGCTTTGTCAAGTGAATCCTCAATTCTCATTTGATGTTCAAAGTATTTTAACTTCATCTTCAATATTTGACCTTCCAAGGAGCAGTCGGGGTTGATTTCTTTTAGGATCGACCTATTTGTTCTCTTTGCTGTCCAGGGTACTCTCAAAATTATCTTCCAGCACCACATCTCAAAGGCATCTATTCTTCTGTACTCAGCTTTTCTTATGATTCAGCTCTCACAACCATACATTGCTACCAGAAATGCCATTGCTTTGACCATGCGGACTTTAGTTTGCAAGGTGATGTGTCAACTTTTAACTATGTTCCCCAAATTTCTCCCCAAAAATTAGCCGCCTTTTAATTTAATGGCTGCAATCACCATCTGCAGTGGTCTTGGATCCTAAGAATGTATCTGTCACTGCTTCTGCTATATTAGAAGAAGAAAATTCTGTGTGTGCACTCTGTGTATTGTACTTCAAATCATAAGCAAAAAGAAGAATGCAGGCTTTCAAAAATCTCTTTTTGTCTGAGTTCCTCATTTTAACAGCCCTACCCTACCAACGAAGGGACTGCATTGGCTCAAGTGGTTAAGATGCTGTACTTAAAGACTGGAAGGTTGGAGTTCAAAAGCAAGAAATTGCAAGTAGATAAATAGGGACCACTTCGGTGGGAAGGTAAACAGCATTCTGTGCACTCCAGTGTCTAGACATGCCTACCACATGTCCACGGAAATGTCTGCAGATGCTGATAGCGCTGGCTCTTTGGCTATAAACAGAGATGAACACTGAACCCTAGAGTTGGATATGACTGGCTTTTGAGCAAAGTCAACCTACCCTACCAACAACTCTTATTCTTCTTTTATCACTGTGTGTGACATTTTGTTGATATATAACTTGAATGTGAAAAATATAATTTTATTCTTATGGCATAGTATTGCTTTCACCTGGAAAACCATGTCACCATCAAAACAAAATACAGCACAATTATTTACATTTGTTGTAATGAATCTTCCAAATCTTTATACCAGAGAAAAGAAAATGCCAAAAGGGATCAAAGACACGATTCCTGCCTTCACCACAAGCCCTGGTTTAGATTTATTTTCACAATCATTCAGTGGCTATATGAAAGCTTTGCTATACTTGAATTGAATTTTTTCCCTGACCATTCCTTCTCTTTATAAAAGGCATTACTCAATTACATGTCTCCTCTCAACAGAGGTCAGCCATTAGTGGCAACTATTTATTGTGATGTGCTTTTATTATTTCTGACAATTGGAAGAGATAATAGAATGTATTATACAGGCAATTGAAAGAGATAATAGAATGTATTATACATCATCAGTCACAATAAAAATTTCAGTTCGCTTTGCAAAAGAGATTGGCATTTAATCTACTTGTGCATAGCTTTAAAATACCTCAGAGACACAGTTCTATTAAAAAGTGAACTTTTTTTTGTGAAAATTACATTCTGGTTTCACAACCTTTTGTGTTGTATTAGCACACCAGGCAACTGTAAGCAACTATAAATTGATATAGTGCAGACAGATAATAAGGCTGTAGGAGCCATGCCTAATGGTTTGACTCTTGAAGGACTATTCTTGGAGAAAGATAAAGGGTCGGCAAAGGTTTGGGATGAGTTAAGGACAGCAAGATCCTTTGTTCTGTTAACAATTATATCAATAAAAAGACAGTGTTCATGAAGACAGTGAATTCTGTGAAAGTAGTCACACAACCCGCCAGCACCATTCAGCCAAAGCTTTATAGAATTTTAAATACTAATGATAAACTCTTGGCTTTTTAAACACCTAAACAGAACCTCTTCGTGGAATATGAATTTTTCTACATTAGACTCCCAAATTTTAAAAAAAATGAACTCAGAAAAGCAAAGCTGAACAACGCTAAGAAATGAAATGTGAATTTAGAAAAAAAAAGTTAGCCATGCTGCTACAGCAAAGCCCCTGTTAAGGGGTGATGTTAATTAGCCACAGTCTTGTTGCTATTGTTTCTACTTCACTGAAGCATATCTCATAGGCAGCAGTATTCAAAAGAGCATATCCATGGGTTACCATAATCCTTCTGCTGCTGTTTTGGTGAATGCCAAGAAGTTACAGTGCTTGGCCATTAAATTCATGTTTGTTGGAAACACACATTTTTCACAATGAGGAATTGTGTAATTTTTTTTAAAAAAGGGGGTAAATAGGAGAACAAACAGGATTAATCAAAATTGACTGTTAGTAAGGGGCACATTGGTCAAATTGATTAATTATTTAATAATGGAGAACCCGAACACAAATATCTTATTTTCTTAGTTTATAAATGAAGACATTGACTGCATAAGGTGTTTGCAGGAGGAACAACAGAAAAGCCCTTTAGAACACTACATAGTTTAACAAAGGGGAAAAAATTAGAAATCTTCAAATCTATCAGTGAAATGCATGCTAAGAACTAAAATAACCTACATAGATGCACATATGTTGAAAAAGGTTCCTTCCTAAGTCTTATTTTGTTTTGTTTTGTTTTTAAAGCAGCTTTTAAATCACGCAGTATTTAGTCAAAGCTAACAAGCGATAATTAAAAATTATATTAACATTTTATATTTCTAATAGCAAACACACATACATTTTGCTAAATGAGAAAATCGACAAGAAACAACATGCCAACATTTTTAATTCATGCAGTCCTCTATGGTAGTGAAACGAAGGCCAAGGAAGAAGAACTATCAAGAGCCATAAGAGCCTTCTCCCGCACACTCTATCCCACTCTCCTTGGCTGGTGGTGAGGTGAGGGGTGGAAACGGGATTAAAGGATACTTCTTTCCTCCATTAAAGATGTTTGCACACACACACCCATCCAACCACCACCCAGGGAGACTGGGAGAGGGGAAAGAAGGATCCTTTAAGCCAATTTCCACCCCATCTCACTGCCACTGACCATCAAGAGGCGGGGAGGGCAGGATCGGGCAGGATACACTGGGCAAGAGAGCTCCTTTGGAAGCCTCCCTTCGCCCAGCTCCTAGAGGTCAGCAGCGCCCACTGAACTAACTGCATGAGGGGTGGGGTGAAGTTGAGGGTGGCTTTCAAAACAATCCTTTCCCGTCTCCAGCCACTGATGCTCTCTAGCTGCTGAACTGTCCGGGGGGGAGGGGGGGGCTGTTACCAGTGTATAAGACACACTCCATTTTCCAATGTATTTTAGGAGGGGGAGTGCATCTTATATGCTGGCAAACAAGGAAGCTCCTGATTAGATCGAAAGAAGAGAGTGCAAAAGCTGGCTTAAGACTCAACATCAAGAAAACCAAGATAATGGCAACAGGTCCTATCACTCCATGGAAAATATATGGGGAAGAAGTAGAAGCAGTAACAGACTTTACATTCTTAGGATCCAAGATCACTGCAGATGGAAATTGCAGCCATGAAATAAAATGGCAACTGATTCTTGGGAGACAGGCTATGAGAAACCTGAGGAACATAGTTAAAAGTAGAGACATCACCTTGCAAAAAAAAATAAAGTCTGCATAGTCAAAGCAATAGTATTCCCGGTAGTAATGTATGGTTGTGAGAGCTGGACCATAAAGAAAGCTGAGCGCAGAAGAATAGATGCCTTTGAAATGTGATATTGGAGGAGAATTTTCAGAGTACCCTTGACAGCAAGGAGAACGAATAGTTGGATCTTAAAAGAAATCAACCGACTGCTCTTTGGAAGGTCAAATATTAAAGATGAAGTATTTTGGACATCAAATGAGAAGAGAGGATTCACTTGAGAAAGCCTTGGTGCTGGGAAAGGTCGAGGGCAAAAGAAGAAGGGGGCAGCAGAAAATGAGATGGCTAGATGGTATTGTTGATGCAATGGGTACAGAACTGGGTGGGTTGAGGAGGATGGTGGAGGATGGTGGAGGATGGGGTGCCTGGCATGCAATGGCCCATGGGGTTGCAAAGAGTCGGACTTGACTATGCGACTGAACAACAACAACAACACAGATTTTTCACTTAAATATATAGAAGGTCAAATATTGAAGATTGAAAGATTGAGGGCAAAAGAAGAAGGGGGTGGCAGAGAATGAGATGGCTAGATGCCATTGTTGACGCAATGGGCACAAATCTGCGCAGGTTGAGGAGGATAGCTAAATCTCAGCCCCTGCCCTTTTTTTTTTTTGGTTTCTTTTTCACACAGACTAGCACTTTGCATGATTTTTAAAAAAAATTTTATAAAACATTTCTATCGCCACCCCCTTGCCAGGCGGCTTATATACAGGCGGCTTGCCAGGCGGCTTATATACAAAAACAATAAAACTTCACAAGAGCATTAAAAACATTAAAACACATACTTTTCCCTCTAAAAAATGGCCCTCCAGTATCAAATAGCAAACCTGGTGGCCCAGACAATACCTAGACTAGCCAACCCAAGGTGGCTGTTTCCCCAGCCGCCCCCACACCCGCTGTGCAAGCCAGGTCTTGAGGCTCTTATGGATAAAATTGCTCTTGATGCCTTTAAAGTAGAAAAGGCACTTTTACAGTTACAGTCAGAAAAAGAATAGGAAAATGGTGTCTCCAGCATGTGGAGAGATGAAGTCTACCAACATATTTATGGAAGAAGAACCAAACAGGAGGAGGAGGTGTGAGTTGGCCTCAGGTGCCAGAGGTCGGAAAATAAAGTTACCAATCAAACTAGTGGCAAAGGACAATCACAATAGGCTATAAAGCCCCCTCCCACTGATACCCAGTGTTGCTATCATCCTGACAGACTTAGCAGTAAGATATTGGGCAGCTTATATCTGCAAAAGCATTACTGCAGTTGGATGTTAATTTAAAAAATATGATGATAAAAGAACTCAATTGCAATGTTGATAATGAATAAATTGAGAACATTAAAGATTTAATATGGGAATGCTTAAATCATCAGTCTAGAACAGGGTTCCTCAAACTTGGCTTTCCAGATGTTCTTGGACCTGATCAGTAGTCATGGTGGCAGCATTTTTTTTTAAATTATAAAGTTTTATGGAAGGAACTATAAAGGAAAAAGAACTTTCAAAAGAAAATATGAATGATGTTACTGAACCATTCAAAGTGCTCATTTATTTATTTATTTATTTGAACTGTACCCTGCCCAATTGGTGCAAGCAATTCATTCCATATATTCTTGGCTCTGTCTGCAAAAAAGGCAGATTAATCAGCTTTTCTGTCTGCTTTCTTTGGTGGCTGGATGGATATGTTTTATGGATGGTTGTGAGTGTTTGTGGCTGGAGTGTTTGTCTACAAACCAGTTTGGGTCACCAATAGGTGAGGAAAGTGGTATAAAATATACTAAATAAATAAATAAATATAGCAATTCTGAAACACATGATGTCTCTTAGCAGGCTAAAATTGCTTATTTTCAGTGAAAATTGAAAAATGTACAGAGAAAAGAAGATCTTAAATGGTGATATTTTCTTTTCAGAAGTTATCAAAACTGAATGCTTATTTTTTTGCGGTAATCATTGACAGGTAAAATGTTTACTCTTGGAGTATATTCCCTAAAAGGACAATGTGAGAAAACTTGTTGTTCTGTAGTTCTCAGTGTCAGTACGATGCTGCCCATCTGATTGTCCAAAATGGAAAATGATTGACCACTCAGATGAATTGCACTGCTCGAAGAAAGGATACCTAAATACAACAATGTAGAGAATTATTTATGCTTGGATAGTTCTGCAGCCTTCTATTACATTTGGAACAGTAGAATAATAGTCAATTCCATCTACTGTCAAGTGTTTTTTCTTCACGTAAGACTTTAAAAGCATAAACCTAGTCATTACACTGAAAGGAAAATTAACACTTTACATTTCTAACTGAAATGTCACTTTATTCCACACTTTCCTAACATACAGTATGCTATTCTGAAAAAAGATACACATACCTCTTGGGGTTAAAAGTATTTTCTGCAGCAGTGTATTCCCTCTTCATGTTATTTTAGAGAGTATGCCTAAATAATTATAGAAATTAAAAATACTAAACCAAACGTTGGTGCCACTGTATTAATTTATTAATTTATTTTCTTCACAATGATACTATCATTTCCCCTGACAATCCACCCAACATTGTGAATAGTCAGTAATTGTTTCAGCCTAGTGATATCATTGAGACGATGGGTATAGACCTGTGTGGGCTGCAGAGAATGGCAGAGGACAGAGGAACCTGGCAAATAGTGGTCCATGGGGTCACAAAGGGTTGGATTTTACTGTGCTATTGAACAACAACAAAAAAGTGACACAAAAATGTTCTTTGATTATTTTTAAAGGATCATGCTTCAACACTAGGTTATTAAGAACCAGGAAGCAATATTATTGTTGTTGTTTTTTGCTAGTAACCTGTTAGTTGTCTTCAGTTAATAAAAACAGAATGTTAGAAACTTGCCTTATTTCTTTCCTCATTAACTGTTGCCCCCAAACCAAAAGAGAAACCAAAATAGTTCATATTATAAATTTTTAGATAATAATACATTTATCATTCATAATATGTCAGCAGCCATTAATTATAATTGTCATTAAAGTGCACTGTGTTTAATGCAATCTTTGGTTGCTGGACCCTTGTTCTTCCAGTTTTGAGAATCTGAATGTACCTCAAAAGGGCATAGAATAATACATCATCTGTATTTCTATTACATTTGTAATAGTACCGTGATTATATCTTCTCATAGATTCCAATAAACAGTGGTGTATTCTTGCTTTTCTCCACTGGGAATTGGGAGAGACTTCTCTGCACTTCAGAAAAAAACTATTTGCATGCCTAGTACTGAGCTATAAATGCTGGTTAAATGCTTGTGATCCTGACACTGTTGCTGTCTGATCAACCAGGATCCTATGGAAACAAAGGTTTTTTTTTTTATGAACCCAGGTCCAGATATATCAAAAAGCATTTGGGACCTGAGTGTATAGATTAATTTTACACAGCTAATTCCAAAATGGCTTTGTGTTTTGTTGCCCAAAGAGCAATATTTACCTCACAGATTAGAAATGAAGGAACTTTGAAAGGCTGTTTGTGTCAGATTTTTAAAGATGGGATGGAGAGAGAAGGAAAAACAAAGAACTTGGTTTCTGTGTCTTAAGCCTGAAAGGGAAAATTGAGAGAGTCCAAACACTCCAAGAGGCATGGAGGCTGTTTACAAAAACAATAACAGAGGCTCAATTGGAATGCATACCCAAAAGGAAAAAGGGCACTGCCAGGTCCAAGAGGACTCCGATGTGGCTTACAGGAGCTGTTCGGGAAGTGATCAAGAGCAAGAAAAGCTCATTTAGAAGATGGAAGGCTTGTCCGAATGAGGACAGCAGGCAAAAACATAAATTCTGGCAGAACAAATGCAAGGCAACAATCAGGAAAGCAAAGCAAGACTTTGAGGAGCGTATAGCTAAAAATACTCAGAGAAATAACAAAGACTTCTTTAAGTACATTAGAAGTAAGAACCCAACTAGGAAGGCCATTGGACCATTAGATGACAATGGAAGGCAAGGGGTTATTAAAGAAGAAACAGAGATTGCAGAGAGACTCAATGAATTCTTTGCTTCAGTATTCACTGAAGAAGACAGAGGCCACATGCCCAAAACAGAGCCTATCTTCGTAGGGAGGGAAACCGAAGAACTAAGCCAGATAGAAATAACCAGGGAGGAGGTCCTTGCATGTCTTGTTAAACTAAACACTAACAAATCACCAGGACCAGATGGCATCCATCCACGAGTTCTCAGGGAACTTAAAGATGAAATTGCTGATCTCCTAGCCAAAATATATAATCTTTCCCTCAAATCAGGCTTTGTGCCTGATGACTGGAAGGTAGCGAATGTAACACCAATTTTCAAAAAAGGATCCAGGGGTGATCCAGGGAATTACCGACCTGTCAGTTTGACATGTGTCCCAGGTAAAGTGATGGAAACCATCCTAAAAGATAGAATTAATAGGCACATAGAAGAGAAGGCGCTGCTAAAGGAGAGCCAACATGGCTTTTGCAAGGGCAAATCATGCCTCACTAATCTGTTGGAATTTTTTGAGAGTGTCAACAAGCATGTGGATAAGGGGGATCCAGTTGACATTGTTTATCTGGACTTTCAGAAGGCTTTTGACAAGGTCCCACACCAAAGGCTCTTGAATAAACTTACCAGTCATGGAATAAAGGGACAGGTCTTGTCCTGGATCAGCAACTGGCTAAGGGACAGGAAACAGAGGGTAGCACTAAATGGACACTTCTCCAAGTGGAGGGAAGTAAAGAGTGGGGTCCCCCAAGGTTCAGTACTGGGACCCCTGCTTTTCAACCTCTTCATAAATGATCTAGAGGTAGGAGTAAAAAGCAAGGTAGCCAAATTTGCTGACGACACTAAATTATACAGGGTAGTGAAAACTGTGAGAGATTGTGAGGAGCTCCAGAGGGATCTCTCGACACTGGGGGAGTGGGCAAAACAGTGGCAAATGAGTTTCAACATTAGTAAGTGCAGAGTGATGCATGTTGGGGCAAAGAACCCCAATTACATTTATAAACTGATGGGGTCTGAACTCTCTGCGACAAACCAGGAAAGGGACCTTGGTGTCCTGGTGGACAACTCAATGAAGGTGTCAACCCAGTGTGCCTCAGCAGTGAAAAAAGCAAACTCAATGCTAGGGATCATTAGGAAGGGTATAGAAAATAAGTCAGCAAGTGTCATTTTGCCTCTTTATAAATCTATGGTGAGGCCCCATCTGGAATACTGTGTACAGTTCTGGTCGCCATACCTCCAGAAGGATATTATGGAGCTGGAAAAAGTGCAGAGGAGGGCAACCAGAATGATTAGGGGACTGGAACACCTTCCTTACCATCTGAGGCTGCAACGGTTGGGCCTCTTCACTCTTGAACGACGACGTCTAAGAGGTGACCTGATTGAAGTTTATAAAATCATGCACGGTGTGGACAAAGTAGATAAGGAAAAACTGTTTTCCCTATCGCATAACACTAGAACTAGGGGACACTCCATGAAACTTTTGGGTACTAGTTCTCAAACAAATAAGAGAAAGTACTTTTTCACCCAGAGGATTATTGGTCTATGGAACTCCCTGCCAGAAGAAGTGGTGACAGCTGTCAGTCTTGACAGCTTTAAGAAAGGATTAGACAAGTTCTTGGAGGACAAGGGTATCAATGGCTATAATTATGGTTACCTAAGGACAACCTCCAGGTTGGAGAGATAGGCAGGATATCTCTCAATATCATTTCCAGGGAATCCTAAGCAGGCATCTGCTTGGGAATACCCTGAAGGAAATGGTGAGCCACTGTGTGAGACAGAATGCTGGACTGGATGGGCTGTGGCCTGTTCCAGCAAGGCTGTTCTTATGTTCTTATGTATGTTCTAAGCCTGCAGATTTGTATTTTGCTACACTTTAAGGCAGGGGTGCCCAAATTATGGCCCGGGGCTGGGTCTCATCCCCGGGCCATAGTGACCAGCTTCCTGAACTATTTGACCTTTCCACGGCCCAAAAAGTTTGGGCACTCCTGCTTTAAGGATTAAATGTGAAAGAAATGAATGGTAATTTGACTTTATAGGTAGATAGAGGTGCGTGTATTGCACACTTCTGCAGATGTAAGATATATATATATATATATATATATATATATATATATATATATATATATATATATATATATATATATATATATATATATATATATATATATATATATATATATATATATATATATATATAATATTCTTCCTCTATTTCTCTCAATTGGTCACCCACCACCTTAAAATGGTACTATCATAAAAAACATATTACTCTTATCAGTGAGATTAAAATCTGAGTAAACATACTTGAGATTGTATTGTATTTAGGGATGGGAGTTTTTTTTATTTTCGGAATTACAAATACCATAATTCTCTACTCTGGGAGTTATGTAACCTTTTAAACAACTCAGAGTGATACACCTGTGGGAAAAGCCTAAATTACAAGGCTCCCAGGCTTAGCTATCTTAAAAAAAGGTTTCCTGTTCTTACCGCAGTGTGAACCCCCTCTCCCAAGAAAGCATTGGTCTTAAGCCTGCAGATTTGTATTTTGCTACCTTTAAGGCAGGGGTGCCCAAACTATGGTCCAGGGGCTGGGTCTAGTCCCCGGGCCATAGTGACAGGCTCCCTGAACTACGTGACTGGCCCATGGCATTGCAGGTGGAACTCCCAAAATGGAGAATTATGGTATTTGCAGTTTAGAAAATCCAAAACTCAGCTCACAGATTGTATAGATTTCAAGGAATGCAAAATACTTAATGAAGAATAGCTTTGAGAAACTTCTGATCTAGTAAGCTGCTATGGTGTAGATAAATCATGTGATTTGGATAGTCAATATGAGAAGATATACTTAAATTTTCACCTTGCATAGTTCAGCCATCCCCTCACTGTCACTATGTTTAATGGCAGGGCAAATGTCTGTAATATAAGAAAATATTTAAAAAAACAAGAAATATTCTGAAATAATTTTTTATAGCATAGTATTGCCACTTGAGTGATATAGTAGTTTAGAAATTTATTGATCAAAACAGAACATTATTTTCTCTAGTCTAGACTATGTTGTTATATTCCCTGTGAATTTACACTGAGAACAAATCAAGGGTATCAGAAATTAAAATGCAGGGATCTTTAATTATACAAAATTATGTTGTACTCTGATCTAGGAAACGAAAATGAAAAAGTGGTTTTACTTTCCATGAATTAAATAAATCCTGTGTTTCACCTTCTTATTGAAATAAACATACTCTACAATTTGTTCCTTAGATGTAGACTGAACTCTAAATGTTTAAGATTAACCCCAACACACATTCACACAAAAAGTGCTGTTTAAAGAATGTATCTGCATTTCCA
Organism: Bradypodion ventrale; assembly: GCA_035047345.1. Lineage (NCBI taxonomy): Eukaryota > Metazoa > Chordata > Lepidosauria > Squamata > Chamaeleonidae > Bradypodion > Bradypodion ventrale. The sequence goes on along the minus strand of JAWDJE010000002.1, from coordinate 114,536,317 downwards.
GTCTTGTAGGTTATAGCTTCTTTTTGTTTACTGTCTTTGTTTTGAACATTAGCAAAATGTTGTAGATAGTAAGCCTCATTTTTATATTGAGTTATAGCCTTATTTAGGTATTACACTTGAAACTATGGAATGCTAGGTGTAAGATGCAAGAAGGGATAGCCAGGTGTTGACCAATTTGGGTAGGAAGAGAGGAGGAAAAGTGCCTTCCTTTTCTTCCCATTACACAGAAGAATGATGAAGGGAACGACATAAACTATGTTGTCTCTCAGTGAAATCTTTTTCTAATACAATGAAAATGAATAATAAAACATATGGACAAAATTACCTCACGTCCGCAAGAGTAACATCTTAAAAGCAATCTTCTGAAGTAAGGGGGGAAATGTTATTTGTTACATTAAAAAACCCACCCTAAACAACAAGTTACCTCTCATTTGAAATAAATAAATGAAATAAATGGTGGCAACCAACGGCAATACTTTTGATATGGTCCTTCCAGTTTCTGCCATCAGATACATATTAGACCCTGAACTGCTGGATTTCAGCTCTTTGTATAATGCTTTTGTTGAAATAAGTTAAGAAACCACTGCTGGATATCTCAATTGTTTAGGCATTTGGCTATGAAGATTGGAATTGGTTTCTCCCATTCCTTCTTGACAAGGGCTGGATTTAATGATTTGTAGGGTCCCTTCCAGCACTGTAGTTCTGCATTGTTGCTGGTCCTGGGGTACACAGAAAGAGCCTCCTCAAAGATTGTGGTATTTTTAAACTATAATCCGGCGTACCCCGGGCAACGGCCATCTTGTGCCAGCTAAGCTTTTTCATACTGGGTCAAAGGAAAGGAATTACTGAATGCATTCACCAAAAAGTGCCTTCATTTTGGCAGTTTCATGTCTGGCCTAGATACGGAAGAAGTTGATGGCCCTGCCCCCTTTTAAAATATAAAAGCTGAATCATACAACTAGGCCATTCCGTCCAGTACATTTTGCCTTAAGTGATTCACACAGCGTGGATAAAGGATTCCTGATACATGTGGGTTAGGAACATAATGTTGATTATTTAAATATAGAGTCCCTTTGTTCACGCTCTGTAGGTGGCCCCTGTTAGTTTTGGTTGTCTTTAAGGGAATTTGTAGCACCGCAGGAGCTGGGCAGATTTTCTATGGAAGACTCTTAATAATTAAGTTAATGTTGCGTGTTGAAAATACATTTTTATGTTAATACTGTAGTCATTATTTCCCTAATACTTTAATAAATATTGCTATGTACCTCATTCCTTACTTAGATTTTTCCAGCAAGCAATAGATTTATTTGCCTGTGCTAAATGACAACAATGCAACATTAGTATCAATCATTTCCATTCCTGATCTTAATTTCAGGCATTACCATACAATGATTATTGTTTGTTTTTGTGTGTTTCTGTTTACTTAATCTATTTATAGTTAAATTTGCATGTAAAGCTGATATTTTGGGAAACATTTTTGAGCTATTTTATATGGAAGCATTTAGGAGAGAAGTATATTTAAAGTTGTGAGGCATGCAAGAGTTAAGGGAGTAAGACTTATTTCTTCTGAAAGTGACTATTAAAACAAAAAAATCATATTGGGAACTGAGCTGATTTATTCACACAAGACAGTCAGATACTTTAATTTAGAGGGAGGAAAAAAGATTGTGTTTGCACTTTCCATGTCTAATCTTGAAGGAGAATTAAGCATAGACTTTATGGAAAATGCCTAATCCCTATGGGGCTTTATAGTCATTCAGCACTGAAACTTGCCTCTGTCTAGAAATCTGTCAGTAAGCATTTCAGATGTTCTTGTTAGGGATTCTGTCATGCTATTATCCTATACTTAATTTGTAATAAGTGACCCTAAGCCCAGACAGCAATGAATGTACCAGTCACAGCATGTGTGAGATGAGAATATGCCAAGGTCAAAGAGATGTTCAGTATGATTGTAACCAAGCAGAGACTTGGGAAATTATCTAAGTGAAATTCAGCCTTTTGGAGTTCCTGTTATTATTATGCAACCTCCCCCACTGTGGAGCCCATCTTCATTTGAAGTGCAGTTTTGTAACTTCAGAAGAAAATAATAAAAATAGGAATTATTGAAATTATTTTAGCATGCAGTCTATGATCTTCAAGAATTCAATAAATAGCTTTATACAATTAAGGGTACAATTTTGAGTTGCTTAGACAGAAGCTGTGGCTCTTCTGTGTACTATATAGAAAAGCAGCTTGTAATGTGGCATAAAGGTATGCTATCTAAAACATTAGAAACAAAAATAAATTCCTCAGTCCATGGGGCAAGTGCCTGAACAAGCCTGAGGTGTCTCTTTGAAATCTGGCCACAGGAATTATTCAAATAGATGTTGAGTCACTCAATACCCCTCTGTTGTAAAATGGGGGAAATGTTCTGCATTATTTTCATCCTACTGAAATCTGTGTGCCTTTAATTATGTTTAAAATAGGGCTGCACTTCTTACTGCATTTGGGCATAGATAATTTTGTATCAGAAATTATTCTGGGTTGAAAGGATTTTTGCTGGAGAAACTCTGCTCAGGGGATGCCTGAATGAGGCTCCGCTCATGTTCCCAAGATCATTTCCCACCGAAATGATCCCTATTTATTTACTTGCAATTTCTTGCTTTCGATCTGCTAGATTGGGAAGAGCTGGGACAAAGGCAGGCACGCATTTCATCTTGCAGCACTCAATTCTCGAACTGCCGACCCTCCAGCTAACAAGGCAAGCTTCTTAACCATTGAGCTGCTGCAGTCCCTGGGTGTAGATTAGTGGTATGCAATACAAGTGATTAATAGCATCTTCCAAACTATCAACTAGTTGCAAATACCTTTTCTGAATAAAGTACTTGAGCAGTGACTTCACAATTTTATATGTTCTTTTTAAAAAAAATGTTTTAACTTGTGTTAAAATTCTACATGAGAATAATAGTGTAAACACATAATGCATTACATCATGTGGTGTAAAACCAAAAACACATTTGCAGTCATCTTTTTCCAGCTTTGCAAGTGGTAGCTGCTGTCTCTTTAGGTTCCCAGTGTTTTTCAATGTTTGGACTTCAATTCCCAAAAGCCTAAGTCAGTTCCCCAAAGTATCAATCAGCCAATGTACTGACTTAGGCGCCTGGGAATTGCTGTTCCCCTGAGGGGTGTGGGCCCCACGTTGGGAACTGCTAGTTTAGACATTATGAATAGTACTTACCACCTGAAACAACTTAATTCTGGATTCTGATGTACCTTAGGTAGGTATGAACAACTCTATCAATTCTCCTGGGCCTCATAACAACTGTCAGGGGCCACTCAACGATTATGTGATCCATTTTTTGGGAAGAATTAACCCCCTTCCCCACTGTAATCTGACTGTAATTTTTGCTTTGAACCCCCCCTTTTTTAAAAAAAATTATGTAATCCAGAGTTTTTGTATCGGAGCTCTAAGTTTTAGAGCATTTCACTATTGGTGCCTAATGCAGCATAATCGTCTAATAAAATAAAAACTTTCTATGGACCAGTTATTATTTATTTATTTCATAACCGGCCGCCTGATGTGAAAGTATGAGATATTATATGAATTTCTGTTGGTTAGAAATTGACTGCACAAGCAATTCAATAATCTCAAATCGGATCAAACTTCCCAGAGATCATTTTTAAACCTAAAAAAGTGCCATGTTTTGAAACCACAACAGCTCCAAATGGATTACATAATCTTTGGCCTGCCCCCCCCCCGCCCCCATGTAATTTTCCGTAATTCACATGGCAGACCCCCTCACCCCCCCTCAAGGATCATGTAATTGTTGAATGGCCCCTCAGTACCATTGATGTAAAAGATATAAACCTGTGTTTTGAAACAACATAAACACAGTAAGTAGCATTACTGGACAAGTAATAGAGATACAGTACCTTCTTTATCTCTTTGTCTATAAAGCCTGGGCAATCAGCTCATTAGCCAAGAACCAACAGCACATAACAGATTTGATTCAATTTTATGTATTTATTTAGGAAAGTAAAATCAAAAGAGGTGCCCAACATGAATCAGTGGACAGAGTGATTGACTAGGATTGAAGAGACCTGAGTTCAAATATTTGCTTGGCCAAGTAGGCAGTCAAACTATTGCTATTCAGGATAATTTCTCCTTTAGTTAATTGGGTGTATTAACTGAATTAATGTCTATATTTAGATAGGTGTGATATATTTTAGTTCTTATAATTTTAAAACCTGAATAGAAGTTTAATTCAAACTCTCTTGTATTTGATTTTGAGTATTTTTCTTTATTATATAATCTGCAAAGGCTGTGTGCCAAAGCAATAAACTAAATCCCATTTGCTCGGCAATGGAAGTTCACTATGAGGCAGGTGGCACAAAAACCTCCTTTTTATATATCTCACCTCTACTGAAAGTCCTATTAGAATTGTTATAAGTCAGTTCCTACTTGATGAGGTATAACACACATTGTACATACATACAAAAGAGGTAGGATAGATTAAATGAGCATTGAATGTTCTCCAAGAAGCCAAAGTAGCACACATTGCTTCCTGAACAATAGTTTTTAATAAATTGTAACTCAGCAACAATAATGATATGCTAAGGATGCCAAAATCTAAATAATTATATTAGAGTTGCATTAACAATTAATTTACTGTTCAGCTATATGCCTGTCTTGTCTTGAGCTCACTATTTGGTGGAGTTACCACATGCCATAGCATTCCATGATTTCTTGTTCCTTTCAGATATAGTTACTACATGACAAAGTACAGTATACCATGAAATACTCTAGTTCAGTGTTTCCTGACATGGGGCCCACGCCTCAGCTGTGGACTTCAATTCTCAGAAACCTATTTCAGTATATTGGCTGATCAGTGCTTTGGGGAATTGACTTAGGCTTCTGGGAATTGAAGTCCCAAAACCAAAGGTTGGGGGTGGGTGTTGGGTGGGAGAACTGTTCTAGTTCATGTTTTAGGTCAGCAGCATCTGATTCCCTGAGATTTCATGACCGAAACCTGAGATGTGGGGCTGAATCTTGTGATGTCACAGAGTGGATCATTGAGTGGATGTAGTAGTAGGGTGCTCAAAGTTTGGGGAGAAGACAAGCACAGCTTATATGCAAATATGTATGGGAGCTCTGGTGCCAGCATGAAATGAGTGGACATTTTAAAGACATATCAGATAAAATAATCAAACTTTCTGCTCCTGAGATGTGTCTCCCCAACTGAAGATGCATAAAGTTTTTGAGATCAGACAATGGTTGTTGTGCTCATTCTAGTTACAATTCTTACATGAAGCTTCTTTGTGTCCTAGTTACTATGCTTTCAATATCACTTTTCCTTTGTTTACTCTCTGATATGCTTGGGTAGACTAACATAGCTACTACTTCAAAATTTTCAAGATCTCTGTTTCACCTGGCCCCCTCCTTCAAGTGCCATAGCTTAATGTCAGTGTTTGTCACTTTTCACCTAGAATTTTTCCCCTGCTAATTTTTATAATGTTCTAAAGTTACTCAAACTTACTTTGCATATTTGCAGGACTTGCCTCCTACTAAGATTCCGATTAATATTTTCCCTCAATCTTAATCAGTTTATTTAACTCTGATGGTGCTCTTCTGCAGTAGCTCTATGAAGTTGGCTATTTTCTGAGGGTGGTCTGTTAAATTGTGCCATGGACAGTGGCTGTGTGCCATGACAGCAGTCCTATATAGAGTCTTGAGATAAGCAACAGAGCACACAGCTGTGTGGACATATTTCCCTATCCTTGAATGAATGAATGAAGTTTATTTATACCCTGCCCTCCTGGTGCAACCACCACTGAGAGCAGCTTACAACATGTAACACACAATATTCACAGATATCCAAAAACACAGAACAGCAAAAGTCAAAAGTCTTTACTTATTAGGAGGAATGTTAACCATTGGTGTCTGGCATGCATGCCTGCACCCATCCTTACTATCCCCTATCGAGCCGCCTACACTTGCCTTCACCCCGACCGACCATCGCTGCAAGGGTCCAGCAGTCACCAGTGGGGCAACTGCCCCATGAACACGGCCAACAAAAAAAAAACCCAACTACCAGGCCCAGCGTCCTCTGCGCTGCGCCACCCCTCAGCCAATGGAAGATGGGCAGCCAGTGCAGCGGTTTTAAAAAAAACCGTGCTGGGGAAAGGCCCAACCTGCAAAAGATAAGTTAGGAGGGGGAGAGGGACTGGGGGAGCAGGGCCCGGGAACCATGCTGCCCACCCACCCCACCACCTTGCCCCCCCCAATCCATAACCCCAACATTAAATTTGGTGGTTTGGCCATTCTCCACAGCATGGCTTTCTGAGTTTGGATGCGCACCGGTCTGTCCTCTGATCCTGCTGGCGTTGAGGCCTCGACGCTGGCAGGATCGGAGGACAGACCGGTGCGCGTCCAAACTCAGAAGGCCATGCCAGGGAGAATGGGCCAGCCAGCAAAGGTGGAGGGCAGAAACCTCACCGCCCACCCTCCCTACCACCTTTCACCCCCAATCCCTGCCCCCTTACCTTTTGCTGGCTGGTTCGTTAGCCCGGGGAGGAGGCCGTGGCCGGATACTTTGGCCATGCATCCTTCCTGGGTGGCAAAAAATGCAAGGGTGCCAGAGGCACCCGCAGCACCTTCCCAGTTCGCCCGGGGATGTAGGGCCGAAGGACCCGGCCACTGCCTCCTCCACAGGCGACAGGGAATGTCTAGCCTTACTTCGTTATAATTGTGATGATTATGGGGTACATCTTATGAAAACCCCAAATTCATAATCTCAGAAAATTTGAATATTACATGAAATCATTAACACAAGGATTGGAAACAGAACAACATCGGACCTCTGAAAAGTATAAGCATGCATATATATTCAGTACTTGGTTTGGGCCCCCTTTGCATCAATTACTGCCTCAATGCGGCAATGCATGGATGCTATCAGCATGTGGCACTTCTGAGGTGTTATGGAAGACCAGGAAGATTCAATAGTGGCCTTCAGCTCTGCTGCATTGTTCGGTCTCATGTCTCTCATCTTCCTCTTGGCAATGCCCCATAGAGTCTCTATGGGGTTCAGGTCAGGTGAGTTTGTTGGCCAATCAAGCACAGTAATCCAATGGTCATTGAACCAGGTTTTGGTACTTTTGGCAGTGTGGGCAGGTGCCAAGTCCTGCTGGAAAATGAAGTCAGCATCCCCATAAAGCTCTTCTGTGGAAGGAAGCGTGAAGTGCTCCAAAATCTCCTGGTAGACGGCTGCATTGACTCTGGACTTAATGAAGCACAGTGGACCAACACCAGCAGGTGACATGGCTCCCCAAAGAAACACAGACTGTGGAAACTTCACACTGGACTTCAAGCATCTTGCATTGTGTGCCTCCCCATTCTTCCTCCCGACTCTGGGTGCTTAGCTCCCAAATGAGATGCAAAAGTTGCTCTCATCAGAAAAGAGGACTTTGGACCACTGAGCAACAGACCAGTCCTTTTTTTCTTTAGGCCAGGTAAGACGCTTCTGATGTTGTTTGTCGTTCAGGAGCGGCTTGACAAGAGGAATACAACATTTGAAACCCATGTCCAGGATCCGTCTGTGTGTGGTGGCTCTTGTGCACTAACTCCAGCCTCAGTCCACTCCTTGTGAAAGTCCCCAACACTTTTGAATGGCCTTTTCCTGACAATCCTCTCCAGGCTGTGGTCATCCCTGCTGCTTGTGCACCTTTTTCTTCCACTGTTTTCCCTTCCACATAACTTTCTATTAATGTGCTTTGATGCAGCGCTTTGGGAACATCCAGCTTCTTTTGCAATTACCTTTTGGTGCTTTCCCTCCTTATGGAGGGTGTCAATGATGGTTTTCTGCACAACTGTCAGGTCAGCAGTCTTTCCTATGATTGTGATTCTTACTGAACCAGCCTGAGAGACCATTTATAGGCTCATGAACCCTTTGCAGGTATTATGGATTCATTAGCTGATTAGAGTGGGACACTTTGAGCCTAGAATATTGAACCTTTTCTCACTATTCTATTTTTCTGAGATTGAATTTGGGGTTTTCATAAGCTGTACCCCATAATCATCACACTTATAACGAAGTAAGGCTTGACATATCTCATTTTGCATGACTTATAACCGAAGTAAGGCTTGACATATCTCGCTTTGCATGTAATGAGTCTATCTCATATACAGGTTTTTTTTCACTTTTAAAGATGCATTACTGAAATGAATGAACATTTGCACGATATTCTTATTTTTCGACTTTCACGTGTAGGTCTCAGAATCTTCAGTTGAGGCAGCTTTGGTGTTTGGGTCATGCAGAAAGCAGGACTTCCCTTTAACCTAGTTTCTAGCTCCAGTCAGATCCTATTTTGGTCTTTATTTCATTGCCCTGAAGAATTCAGTTACAAGGAGGAATCTTTGCAGCACTCCTTCACTTTTTCCTCTGTTTGTGTTCATGCATGCATATGCATGTTCAGTTGAGAAAGTGACTGAAGAATGTCAAGAGATTGTATACTTCACCCCAGTAGTCTAAAGGCACCTCCAGTCCAAGATTGATGAAGCACCAATTGAAACTACAGTCCCAAACCAATCGTCTCTTCATCATTTTAGGCAGGGCAGACGATATGACAAAGCTGTTCATGGTGCAATAAAATGCATTTCTATTTAATGTTTAGTACTGTAGTTACTTCTGAACTTTAATTAATACATGTAATACAACATGTTCTCATTTTATTTGTTTTTGTGACTATCGAGATTGTATTTCTTCTTTTTTGAATATTTGTATGAAGAGTGCCACCTTCATATCAAATATTTGTGATTTTTACATTGCATTCTGTTTTTCAGATGCAGCCCCCTCACTAGATGATTTAAATTCTGTGCCCATGAGATTTAGAAAAGCTGCCATGTTCATTTAGAGACCTCAAAAACAAACATATGTTTGCTCCTTCAACAGCCTCCATAACAAATGATCTGTTCTAAACATTCCTTCATGAATAGATGACTTTCTTGTTATTAGTGAGCAATCCTAGAAGGTAGGAAGGTACAGAAGTGCTTAAATCAGTTGTCAAAGATCATTAATATTTTCATAAGTTCAAAAGTGTTTTGTTAAATATGTTTGTAAATTTTTAAAATGGGTAAAGATGAAGGACAGATGATGGGAAGGCAGGGAAAAAGAATTCAGTAGTGTTCCAGTTAGATCGTTCTATTTAATGTCCCACTTCCCCTCCACTACATACATTAATTCTATTTAATCCTATACTATATTCTATTAATATTATGCTATGTTATTCTATATTGTATAATAAAATATTATTTTATGCAGTACTTTAATTCAAAATAATATTTTGGCCACCTGTACATATTTTATATTACTTAAAGAGTGAGACATGGTAATTTTGTGGACTTTGGACTATAAAGGTTTCCCTTGCTCGAAAGCCAGTCGTATCTGACTCTAGGGTGCAGTGCTCATCTCTGTTTCTAAGCCGAAGAGCCAGCGCTGTCTGCTTCTGCAGACATTTCCGTGGTCATGTGGCAGGCATGACTAGACAACAGAGCGCACGGAACGCTGTTACCTTCCCACCGAAGTGGTCCCTATTTATCTACTTGCAATTTCTTGCTTTCGAACTGCTAGGTTGGCAGGAGCTGGGATGAAGACGGGAGCTCATTTCCGTCCTGCAGTACTCGGGAATCGAACTGCTGACCTTCCGCTTCCCAGTCAGCGTCTTAGCGACTTGAGCCACTGCAGTACCCTGAGCCACTGCAGTATAGCCCAAAGAAATCTGCAGCAATTTACACATCCACTTGTTTGAGGAATTTAGCCAAAAGACAGAGGAAGTGACTGGAAAGAACTGCAAAGTGGTAGGCATTTGTGAGTCTCCCTGCCCATTATATTCTGTACAAGGTGCCTTTCAGGACCTTAATTCCTTGCCTCTCCCACTGAGCTTTATTCCCTTCTTGTTGCTTCCTCCAGTTTCATGAAGACAGATCATGTCCAATGTGGAGCCTTCATTCCTCAGTTGTAAATGGCCAGGTCCCCGAATTTGGCTAGGGGAATTCCTGCAGACATTTGGAGGCTATAGTCAAAAAGAAAATATGAAAGTACCATTTCTACTTTCTGCTGAATTCAGTGATCTGATCTTAAGTTCAATTTGTAAAACCCAAAGACTTGAATTCAGGATGGTGCTTGTTTTTTAGAGCATTGGAGAGGGACAGTAGGGTAGCTACATTTTTAAAATGGGTAAAGATGAAGGACAGGAGGTTGTTGTTGTTATTGTTATTGTTGTTATGTTTATGTTTATGTTTATTTGATTTGTATGCCGCCCTTCTTAGCAGATACCAACTCAGGGCGGCTCACAACACATCAAACAAAATACAATATAGCAAAAAATACAATAGCAAATACAATGTAGCAAAAACAAAAACCAAGAGAGCATAGAGCAAAGTCAAAAATACAAAAGTAGAAAAAAGACAAAAAACACTCAAAGGACAAATCAAAGTTCTGTGTCTTTAAATAATATATATATTTGGTAACGTATTAGCTTCATACAGTACTTCCAAAATATCAAGATCCAAAAATCATGTCTTCAAATTGTCTTCAAAATTCATGGATAAATCAAGTGGAATTCTTCTAATGTAAAAATCCAAGACAATATCAGTGGTGATACGAATAATATAGGGGCAGTGTAAAGGCAAATCCAAAGTACATCAAGACTGTTCCGGTATAACCAGCCTTTCACATATAGCTTCCTCAGGATAAAGATTCTAAATGTAATAGAAAACAAATATAATTATAATAACAATCCTATATATAGAAGCATTATATATAATTTCATAGAGTCAATAAGGAATACAGTGGGACAAAGGCATAATAAATCTACAATACCTGTAATATGCATTGAAGAGCCTCTAAATGTGTGTTCTATTAGTGTTCAACACATTAAAGAGTAGGTAAGAGCAACATAATATATAAAGAGATGAAAAATCATATACTACAGATGACAGGAGAGTACAAGTTATGTTGAATAAGGGGCCAAGGGCCAGGGATAAAATTCTACATGTAATAAAAAACAAATATAATTATAATAACAATCCTGTATGTAGAATCATTATATATAAAGCCAATAGTGAAAATAGTGGGAAAAAGACATAATAAAACTACAATACTTGTAATAATGCATTGAAGAGCCTCTAAATGTGTTTTCTATTAGTGTTCAGCACGTTAAAGAGCAGCACAATATATAAAGAGATGAAAAATCATGCATTAAATTTGTAACATCTGTAGAAAGTGGGACAAAGTCAGAGCAAGAAACTGTTAAAGGACACCTAAAAAAGACCAGGCAACAATGCTACAGGTAGCATGAGAGTTCAAGTTCTGAGTTTAACCCTGAAGGTTCCAAACTTTTAAACATGTGAATAAAGAAAGCCTCCCGCTGTCGGAGGTGCCTTTCAATGTTCACTTTTTTGTAACGAAGGGGTTTAACAGTCTCAAGGGCTAGAATGCGAATCTGATCTTCGGTGTGATTGTAGCGCAAAAAATGGGAAACCAACGGAGCAGAGAGTCTGTGTTCTAATCCAAGAACGATGCTCATTCACACGAATTCTTAAATTGCGTGTAGAAATACCAATGTAAAATAAATCACATGGACACATAAGTAGATAAACTATATTCTTTTTTCTGGTATTCATACCGCTCTGCCATTCAGTGTGCTGTTTGCTTGAAAAATACAAAAGCAGACAATAACAATAACAACTCAATAATACAATAGAAAGTGAAAAGTGATGGAAGCAAAGTCTCGCTGCTTCAATGGCCTTTTAAGACCTGGCTGGAGGCAGCTGGAGGCAGGGCCCAGGAATGCTCAGTGTTAAGAGCTGCAGGGGTCCCTCTACCCCACCAGGAGGGCCAGAGGCAGTGACAAAGTCTCACTGCCTCAACAGCCTTTTAAGTCCTGGCCAGAGGCAGCTGGAGGCAGGGCCCAGGAATGCCAACGGTGGTCTCAGCGTTCGGCACTGCAAGGGTCCCTCTGCCCCACCAGGAGGGCCGGAGGCAGCGGCGAAGTCTCACTGCCTCAATGGCCTTTATTATTATTATTATTATTATTATTATTATTATTATTATTATTATTATTATTATTATTATTATTATTATTATTATTATTATTATTATTATTATTATTATTATTATTATTATTATTATAGTTGCACTTATACCCCGCCTCTCTAGGGGTTGTAAGCCATGAGACGGCTAACAACATAAAGTCCCCCATACAACAAACATGATGAGAAGGTAGGGAAAAAGAATTCAGTAGTGTTCCAGTTAGATAGTTATACTTTATGTCTCACTTCCCCCTCCATTGGTTCCACTAATCGACCAGTGGAGAACCAGCATTTGATCATGCCCCTTTCATAATTTTATTTTAATGAGGACTCTTGCTTACAGTGCCAACATGCATCTTCATCTTTCAATGAGAAATTTAAACAGCTTTACACATAGGTTTCGTTGAAGTCTGAACTAGGAACCTCTGAAGAAAACTGTTTGCTTGAAATTTTCCTCCTTAACTTTCCTTTTTATTTCTTTTCCTTTATAATCTATTGGTTTTTAATCATCCACTGTTATGGGTCAGATTTGTCAGTTCTCATATTTCTCAGCCAACAGCAAAGATTTCAAACTGAAATAGAGGAAGCTGGAATTCCTTTTTGCTCCAGTTGATTAACATAAGTATGGTAAACAAAAATCTCCCCAAAGGAGGTAGTGGCTTGGCTTCTTTCATCTTCTGTTCAAACAATTAGAGTTAAAACTAGTGTGTCACAAATAATAGAGGGGTAGCTATTTTCCTCTGTTGTAGCAAAATGTGCTATAGTCCATGAAAGCTCATGCTGTAATTTGTTAGTGCTGATAGCAAAATTTAAACATAACACATGCGCTTTGTCAACACAGTTGCCCATCAATTATATTAATAAAAGCATGATACTAATACAGGTAGCTTGTCATATTAAATCTAACAGTCAGTTAAAGCCTCCCTTTAAAACGTTAGGGCTTAATAAAGAACCAGTAAGCATATATAGCTGGAATCTTGATGGTCCTTTCAGGGAAAGTATTCTACTAGATTTGTCAACACTACAGCAAACTATATGTTTCTGATAGATGCCTATAGAATTTATTTGGTAACCAGGGCCATAGCCAGGATTCTAGATGTGGGTGGACGAATATTTTTTCAGGATGGACAACAATGTCATATATATAAGCAGCTGGGAGTTTGAGGGAGGGGAAGCTGCTAACTCAGGGTGGGCAAAGCCCACCCTGGCTATGGCCCTGTATTCAGTCTTGTATACACTTACCAAGGAATAAGACCCATAAGGGTCTGATGAAACACGTATAAGAACAAGCTGTTAATTTATTTTTAACCCTAGATGACAAATCATCAATTACAACCCCTCCTAATCCTTAGATTCAGTATGAATTGATTGTTTTTGTCTGATTTTATTTTTCCCTCCTGTTTTATATTGGTTTTAGATTATACATTTTTACATGCATGTTGTCAAGTTGGTTCTGGATTGTGACAACCAGCCCTAGACGGTGCTTCTGAGGTTTTGTGAGAAGCTCAAGGAGTGGTTTAACATTGCTACACACCCATACCTAATGAGTTTTCATGGTCCAGTGAAGATTTGGATCTAGGTCTTTTAAATCCTAATTCAATACTAACTAAATTGACTCTCAATAAGTGAGTAGGAAAATATAAAAAACAAATCAAAAAGAGTAAATGGACACCTGCACTATACTAAAAAAAAATAGAAAAGGTATTCCTTGTCCAATCAAACTGTCTCAGATACAGAATAATAGGAAGGGCAGTGTTTTGTTGCCCTCCATTTGTATCTTTCCCATGTTTTTCAACTTCTTTTCCCTCCTTTTTTCTTATTTACCAGACACCTATTCAAACATTTGTTCAGAAAGAAGAGACATAACATCTTTTGTTTGATAGACTCCTATCTGGAAGTCCCTGTAGTTTGTGTCATATTTTATGAATCGTAATGTGGATTTTCTGGACAATTGTGAAATGGAAAATTATCCAGGGAAAATGTCCAAATAATTTTCAAGTGATCAAAATAAAGTAGTAGCATGTATTTTGTTATTGAGGAATGTTAGCAGTGAATGGAAAATACACCATGAACAAGTCTGGTCCGGATCCAGCCAGAAGCCAAGTGGATTGTGCATAGGATGTGGTTACCATATCATATTTTTCATTTCCCATATAGATAAATGAGTAAAATAGTTTCTTAAAGCTTACCTTAGAAGAATAACTGGTGATCAGCACATCTAACATGATTGATTGCTGTTCAGCATCCTTTACAACTATGGGTAATCACAGATATACATCAAGTGGAACAAATTTGGCAGATAAATATACAGTAGTAGAAAACTTTTTCCCTGCACTACTATTTCCAAACATGCCTATTTTGAATTAGTTTCCAATTAACCATATAGGCAGTGTATTTTCTCTTAAGGGTGAAGGATAATTATATTTATCTTTGTGAATATATAGAAAGCTTTGTACTCAATTTTAAGATAAGATCTATAATTATTTATTCCATTATTATGAAGTAGAAGCATTTGTAGGGTAATCAGTATTTGCTAGTTCCAGTGTGAGCTGACCTGGTCTGTACCATCCAGACTAATGTTTAGCTCAGATTATAATTATTCTTTGGATTTTGTACTTCTCTGAATATAATTATATCTGAGATTAAGCAAAACAATACAAGAAACATCCCCAACACAACACATTATTCAGCGAGGAAAGGCAACAACAAGGGCAGATCGGTTATGGTTTATGTTGTATTTTTTTGTGCAAAAATGTGTAAAAAGTTATTTCATGTTGAATGTATGCTGAAACAAAGAGCAATGTTAACAGTGTGCAGTTTTTCATTCAGCAAAAGCTACTTACAAAACGATTATGTAATAATCATTAAGAGAAAATAATTGTTCAATTCTGTAGTTACCACATTTTATTTTAATGGAACATTTTAAATTAATAAACAGTAATAACCACTATGTATCTTATCAAATAATTAACTTTCACAAACATAATAACAGGACTTCTGCAAAGCTATGGCAGAGTTATTACTTTGCCAATTCCTAAAAAATAATAATAATAAAATGCGACATTTCATTAAGAAAGTTATAGAAGTTCCAGTCTACCCACTATTATTTTGAATTTCCTTGTTGAGACTACATTTGACTTTGGCAGAGATGATGTCAAGAAATGGAAGGTTCTTGTTAACAGTAAGGCCAAGTAACAGCCTCTAAAAGACTTGAAGGTCAGCCCAGAATCAAATTGTAAATCAGAAGCAGAGCTGGATGTCGGTCAGGCAGGTACAGAAAATCAAGATTTAGTCCATTATAAACAGCAAGGGACAAGTTAAGAAGTCTTGTAGTGATATGCTACAAATGGAAAATTCTACAGAAATAAATAAATTTTATGTCTGAAATTACTCTGGGCTGAAAGGATTTTTTTTGCTGGAGAAACTGCTCAGACAGAAATGATTTAGCACCATTATTTCATGGATGTTAGCGATTGATTGTCAACCATCTACTAGGCGATAGATGGAAGGTGATACTCTGGAGAACGCATTGTAAAAAAAAGCTCTTGTGATCCAGTCCACACCGGTCACTGAGGATGACCTGGATCAGGGGGCACTCCCTATGCCTAGCCCAGTTCTGCCTGCAACTGAACCTGGGAATGTCCTAAGCCAGGAATCTCAGCCTGCTTCTGGCCCAAGTCTGTTGCCCTCTGCAGATGACCTGTCAGATCAGAGGTCTGACTCTGGCAATGATCAGCCCTCAGTTAGGGCAAAGTGCAGAAGGCAGCTACACTTGAGATGCAGGCAAGCTAGAACTAAGTACCAGAGAAGGCTCCCAGCTGATATTGATTAGCTGGGAGGCTTATAAGCAAGCTTGTTGCAGTCTTCCAGCATCTGTACAATTCTTCATTGCAAAGACTTACACCCTGCTTGACTTCGGATAACCTACCTAGACCCTGACATGCCTGCCGTGACCCTGATTTCTCTGACAACCATGATGGCGCCCCTGGACATCCTTTGGACTAGACATTTGCTTGAACTACCGGTAACCAGACCTCAGTTTGCTCTTTGGACTTTGCTATCTGGACTCTCCTCAAATAGACTCTATGTATAGTGCTTCTGTGTGGCGACCATTCCTGCTGGGGTGGCTCAGCACACTAGCAGTGATTTCTTGTATGTTAAAAGCCATCTGGTTGTAATCCCAAGAGCTTGCAAATAGGCTGCTTTATTTTGTGAGTGAGTTTCATGAATTAAACCCTGGATCAGTCTGCATTCTGATTGCTCAAACATAATGCTCAGACAGGGTGACATGGCTGATATGTTAATGCATTTTGTTTTTCTAATGACATGTTGATTATAATATCTGATTTGATATAGGGAAGCAGCCTTCTGTGGAAATACCCTGAGCTGGACGAGGACCACTGGGAGCTTCTTTATAAAAACAGACATCCCGAAAGTGGATCTGGATTTAGTTCTCTCATATACAACTATTTTTAGCATTTTTTAAAAAAACCCACATGCATTCCATGTGCTGTTTCTGATATATGCACCCTGATGTGAAGAAAACGGTTTTTAGAAAGGATAATGTTGAAGAACTTGCATTAAACTATAGCTACAGCTAGGGGCCATCCAACCTACTGCATTCCCCATTTACACTAGCCCTATGTAACATATCTATGCTGCACTGTGATCTTACTGTATTTTGAGAACCATCAAAGTGATTCTGAAATTCTTATGTCTTTTTACCAAGGTTTTAGGAACACAGCCGCAGGGTTCCTCCTGGAATTTACCATTTCACAGATACACGATCAGTGTAGAAAAGCATAAGTTTCCATGTCATTGTCTTGTTGGTAGGTTTTTTGTCTGGAGACTGGAAGAATGTGATGGATTATGGATGAAACATGGCTTTCCCGGGTGTTGTGCAGATTTTTTGAGAAAACAACTTTAATATTTGGAGCAACAAATGGTGTACATTGAGAAGGCAGATCTGCTCTCATTTTCTGCCAAAGGGCTAAATGCACTGCAGCTCATTCAGCCTCTTGAGGGTGGAATATGTAGTTATCTAATATATTCCTTCTTCTGTATGTACAGTAATACCTCATACAATATCTGCTTCATAGAACGTCGGATCCATACAACGTCGCCCAATTTCTGGAAAAAAGATGCCTCATACACCGTTGCCGGACGTTGTATGAGGCATTAGGGTTTTTACGCTTCCCTTGGTTGTGAGCGGGGAGGCAGGGGCTAGAGGCTGGCCCCAGCTGTAAGGCGGCTGGCATAGCCTATAAGAAGATTTGCCACGCCAGAGTCTCGCCCCCACCTCCCCGCTCTAACCAGGGGAAGTGACCCTTGGTTGTGAGCAGACTGCCCCCAGCTGTCAGGCGGCTGGTGTGAGCATGGGGGAAGCCCCCAAAATATCCAACGCCGACCACCGACTCACCCTTGGTCCGCTGCTTGTTGTTGCCTCCACATGGCTGCTACCGATGGAGCCAAGCGGCCCCGACCTCCCTCGCCTGGTGGCAAACAGGACAGGAGGAACGGGCGGGGAGGAGGAATTGAAGCAAGTTCCGGGGTGGAAGGAAGTTGGAGAACACAGCGGTGGGAGACCCGACCAGTCTCCTCCTCTTCGGCCATGATGATAGCAGCGCCGCCCCGCTTGAGGAGCGGTCCCTGCGAAGAGCTGCAAGGAAAGGCCGTGGCTGGCCGGCCTGCTAAGCAGTGCTTGCTTTCTCTCTCTCTCTCTTCCTTTGGTGAGTGCGGGGACCACTTCGGTGGGAAGGTAACAGCGTTCCGTATGCTCTAGTGTCTAGTCATGCCTGCCACATTACCATGGAAACGTCTACAAAAGCCTCCCTGCTCTCACCGGACGCTTCCCTTGGTGAGATTCTATTTGGCCTGTGCCATCCTTGCCTCTCACAGAAGAGGAGGTAAAATGCACATGCATATGTTCATAACATGCCTGTGCTTGCACATAATGCTGCCATAAAAGACCCTTGGCTGTCATAAACGCATTTACGTAAATGCGTTTACAGCAGCTGTGGGTCATTTACAGCAGCATTATGTACATGCATGGGCACATTATGTGCATGTGCATGCACATTTTACTTCTGCTTCCGGTGGGAGGAACCATGTGGCCAGCCTGTGGCCCAAAAGGTTTGGGCACCCCTGATTTATATGATTAAAAAATAGTGTAAGCATGACCCTTTCTCATCCTGCGTGCAGGTTGATATCGTATACCATGCACATCTCTGTTGACATATGCACTGCTACTGTATTCAGTTCATGGGATTGGGGGATTGTGCTTCTGTATCCACAATTCAGGTGCCAGGAAAGGTCTCTATATTGCTACACAATACAGTACTTTACATAGCAAAGGGCAGCCTGAATGTTGACCAGACCAGTGGGAGAGGATGACATGATCTGCAGAATAGCCTTTTTGTGCTCCCTGCCATTCATACTTGTAAAAAGAAAAAAAAGAACCAGCCATGGCAATTGCTTTATGGTTGTGTGAGGAGTAGCTAACAGAAGTAAAAAGGAGTTAGGTTCTAGAATTGGTATCTCTATGTGAGTGGTATCTAAGCAAGTGGTAGTATTATCTGTGTGAATGTAGGCTATATTGACTGCTGCTTTTCGTGTCATAAACATCCAGGATGTCCTTTACTTTGTCAAGCTTGGCATCCATTTTCCTGCTGGGAATGTGGGCACAGTATTGTGCAGCAGTGCCAGGCTATTTTATTTTTTTGAAGGGATTGTGAGTTTGGAACACAAATGGAGGGTTGAGGATTCAGTGGGGATTTCAGACCATAAAATTTGGCCAGATCTGTATACTGTATACATATAAAGGTACATACATGGATGAAGTAAGAGACAGACCTTCTTCCACCATTGGATAGAACACTTACTCTTGTTTGGACCACCAATTTTCTCTTGTTTGTTACTTTAACAGTATGGTAAATCCCCGTATAATGACTTTAATACGTTCTGCGTGGCTAGTCATTGTATGATTTAATCGCTATATGATGCATGCATCTTATAGCAATTATCCCTAGGGGATGCATCATACAACGAATATCTCTATGGGGAAAATCGTACAAAAACAAAAATTCATTGTACGATTTTCCCCATAGAGATGCATTGCATTGTATAACGATTTTAGTTGCTATACAGGGCACAATATTTTTTTTCCAAATCTTTGTCGTATGATTTAATCGCTTTAAGAGGCATTTGTTATACGGAGTTCTACTGCAATTTCTTCCTTTATGCACAGACTTGATGACTACACAAGAAAGGTCTGTGCCTTTTGTGTTTAAAGCATGGCTTCAGCGGACATGTCAGGCTTTCAGCATGACAATGTATCGGGGAATGGTAGGCTTCTTAATAGAAGTGTGTGGAACAGTAAATAGTCCATTTAATTTTATAAAAGTGCTTCTGGGAACAACTTTGTATGACAAATGATACTTAAGAATTTCTATATTTAACGGTAAAGCATAAGTACAGCATGTCATTTCGTACGAAATGTGGGTTTGTTGCTGTCTGATATGATGCTAAGTGCAGGTATTTTAGAGACAGCCACCCATTTAGTGAGCCTACTATTTTCATGCCATATTGTTTGACTGACTGATTTCCCAGCCAAGCCATTTATTACACTTCCTAGTGGGAAAAAGGCAAATGTCCTTCTAAACATTCTTTGCGATTATCGCTAGCATACTTAATGAAACTTAGTTACAGCTACTTGGTGTCTTATAGTACTCTGGTGGGGAAGGTAGGAAGTGTGTCAGATTATACCTATTCAATCAGCTTGTTGCAGTCAGGGGTAATTTTCCAGGCTGGTGCATGACAAATTATTCATGCAACTTCTGTTATTGTTGGTAGCTCTACAATTAATCCTTGACTGTCATAGTGTACATGTACTCCTCCAAGTACTGTGCCTTAACAATGGAATCTAAAATTAATTGGTCAAGTATTCGGTGGCTGCAAATTGGTTTTGCTTCGTTAGCAACTATGAAGCTGCGGCACTTTGCACTAGCTGAGAAGCCCTCTCAAAGTGGCTGACTAAAATAATTAATGGAACTGGCCTTCTAATACAGATGAATTAAAAGGCGCCTCAGAGATATGTTTTGTGCCAGTTTGTTAAGGCTGGGATGGTGCCCAGTAAAGGAATTTATTTTCAGAATTGTGACAAAATAGAGACAACAGGGATTAATTGAGTCGTGAAACGAGTACCTCACATACATTTGAAAATACCCATTTCACCCTTTCTGCGTTTGCAGACTTATTAGAAATGTCTGTGTTTTTGTAGTGCTAATGATGGAAACATTCTCATGGTAGATATTTATTAAACACCCAAACAATGCATTTAATTTATAAATAAGGCCCAAGGTGCAATTATATGGGTTAAAGAGAGCTGGGAGAAGAACTGAAGTATCAGTGACAGATTGTAAGAAGTTAACTTTGTGCAAATTTATTTACCTGTCTTGGTAGATCCCGTGACTGGACTATCAGATTTAACAGAAATTAACAGAGACCAGTGTCAAAAATAAAGACGACATAAATTGTATTTCTTATTTTTGACACTGGTCTCTGACTCTTGCAAGGCTATATTCATACAGACAAAAGAACCTTTATGCCATTCAAATAATCCTAAAATGTCAGTTGATTTTAAAAAATGCATTATACAAAAGAGCAGTCGTGTAGGAAATAGCCAGTACATTTCAAGTTCTGTTTCTGATTTGCTTGTGTTTTTTACTATCCTCTGAAAAAATGCTTTGTTTGGAGTTGATAAACCCTCTTGAGTTCATGAGATATCATGTAGTCTACATTAATGATATCTAATTTCATGTTAAATAGTTTGTCCAACATTTATTTTCTCATGGTCTCAAGCTGAACAAAAGTTGTACCTGTCTCTCAGAATCCAATCCTTAGACAAGCTACAGAGAAGGGTATGAAATCTGCAGGGAATACCTGTGGAATTCTCAACACTAAAACAATACAAGTCAGTCTTTTTGTAGATTCTGATAGTTGCTGACGTGCAATTCCCATCAATCCTAACCAGCCTAGTTAAGGTTGGGTGCTATGGAATTTGTAGCGCAATTTCATTTTCAGGACCATAGTTACCAAACTGTGTTTTCAAATAACATCCATCTAGTTATAATTATGAGTGAGATTCCTACCCATCCCCAATAATTTTTTACTGTTTAAAAAACCGTAAAAGCTGTTGCCACATCTTTGGGACATGAACTCTATAATTCAGTTACATGCCAGCTATTATTTCCCAACTAGTTTGTGTCATACAGTGCTAGTTTAATTTGTCCCTAGCATCAGTCATACTGTCAACCTCTCAACTGCTTTCACTGAATCAAAGCATTATGTGTTTTAAAGGATTTGATTTCATAGTTATATGCCTTAATGTTCATGGGAATATAAATATATACCACTTCAGAAGATAATTTCATTTGTAGTATGGATAAACTGTTGCACTTCTAAGGGCAAATTGGGTCATCAACCATTTGGACTGCCAGCTCAGCTGTGGATTTCACTAAGTCTTAGCCAACTAGGGCATGTCAATCTTTCTGTCACTAAAACTTCAATTTGAATGCTAGCTATGAAATTAATCTCTTCAAACCATTGGAGAAATTTTGTTAACTTCGCTAAGCATCTTGCTTTAATCTTGATTCATAACAGAGTTGTCATTGGCATCAGAAGAAAAAAGAGAGAGAAATTCTTATGGACTTGACTGATGAAAATGTCTATGGTGAAAACATGCTAACAAGACACTGTGCCAAGAGCAGCACTTAGCAAAATAACTGAGTAATCAGCTCATATTAACTAAACTGCAAATTGGTTTACTTTAATCCATAGGATGTAACTTTGGTATGTTACCACTGAAAGATGATTTTTTTTTCCTGAACGATTAAAAAGTTAAGTGAGTCATTTAGCAATCTTGAAACAAGGTAGGTAGTGAGGCTTTACTCAAGCATTTACAAACTTCAGGAACTGTTCTTGGTGCTCTTCGTCCACCACATCTCTGCTTCCCTGGCCTCCAGGGCTGTCAGCCATACCCACTCCAATTCCACTCCACCTCTTGAAATTATTTGGTGCACTCCAGAAGCCAATGTATATTTGAAATACTACCAAAAATGCTTCTTTTCCAAATCCAGCTAGAACACCTGGGATTGCTTGTTCCATTAAAGGCTATGTTGTATAACTTTGTTTACACAAAGTTTACATATTTTCTTTGTTTTACACAAAGTTATTAATGCCTGAAACATCCCTGAACGTCCTGCTTAACATCTGTTTTCTTGGGCCCTGGAATGTATAGTAAATTTTTCTAGCCTGTGGTTCCTTGTTTTGTTTTCCATGTTTGTTGGCATAGTCTTGTTAGGATATTGGCAGTTTAATCTCCATATCTTGAGCTACTTCTGTTGTTATTTGATCTCCTGGTGATTATTTTTTCCAATTGCTTTTAGATCAGCTTTCACTTAGCTTTCTAAAACTACAAATTCTTCAACACATAATTCTTTTTTCAAAGGAATCTTTCATCCCTCAATTCCTTCTGAAGTTTTGTTAAGCGTATTGTTGCTTTGTTTATTATGTTGTATTTCTGTTTTGTTATGTTGTATACCTATATAGCTAGAGTCAGTTGGAATCTCTTATCTCAGGCCAGGTGAAAATATGCCGAACATAGCAAAAGGATGTCTTGCATCACTCACAGCTAGATGTGTTCAAGGTACATTTCACACCAGCCTTTAAAGCTAGAGTAAGGTCTTAACTATCCCTGCCCAGTTAAAATGTAATTTTTAAAAGGAATGGAAGCAGTCATTTTGTCAGCATGTAGAATGGAAGAAACATTTGAACACACATACACCTGTTTTTATGACTTAAGTGTTTCCTCTTGTAGGTTTTTTGTTGCTTTTAAATTTTTTGTGTATTGATGGTATTTTGATGTTTTATTTTCAAGTGTTATCCCAAGAACAGTGCTATGGATATTGGTAATTATATTTTTAAATCCCTACTCCAAATGCTAATTTGGGACTTGGACAGGAGTTAACATTTTCAATTGTGTAAACACTGTTGAACATGCCGGTCGAAATAGGAATAAATGACAAATCTAAAATGATTCTAGAAATAGACAGCTCATGCCAATTACTTGTTTCCTTGTGAAATGGCATAAAATTGAATTTTAAAAGTAAGCCATTTATTAGTGTGTATTTGTGTGTGTGCTCATATTTGTGTATATACATATACACACATAGGTACAGTTGCCTATACATAAATATATGAAACGTCTGATTTTCAGGGTGAATTTTCCTCCTTTGGATTCTTCTATTGCACAAATTCTAAAAAAAAAAATCGTTTTGGTTTCCTTATCTAATAACAACACAGGGCTTCATACTAGTTCATGAAAATGTTTAGAAGTTAGTGACTTCATTTCTCTGAATCAGGGAAAGCAAAGAAGTAATTACTTCACTTTCATATTTTCATATCAGAAATCCACCAGGCATATGAATGGGAAAAGTAACATTATGCTGTGTTCAGATAGCATTAAGCCCATCTGGCATATAGGATACACCACATTTCAATCACCTTTTTAAAAATACTGGCTACCTCAACTTAATTTTAATAGATTGGTTAAACTCGGGCTTTTTAAAAGGTACAATTAATAAATGAACTACTTTACAACATTTCTAAAGCTAAATGAAACTTAACCCTGTGCACTTTTCCTTTCCTTAAAGAGGAGGAACTCGTCCAAAATGGGATCAAGTTGTCTGGAATTTTAAGATCTAGTGCTTTACGAGCAGAAAAGCAGTGTCAGATCTCAATTACCAAATAATTCATATGCAGTCAGCAGACATTAAAATTTGAAAATGCAGTAGCAGAGGAAGGGAGGGGCAAGAGAAAGCTTTGAAGCAGAATTTCTTTTCATTAAATTAGTGAATATGACAATGTTATGTAATGTTCCAGAGGGATGAAGCGGTGCACGTCACTAACCTTTTAGATTCAAGAGGCTTTATGCTTTTCATTTGCTGCTGGATGAAGGCTTAACACTGGATTAACTGGCAAGTTCCTTTTTTAATTCAGGTAGATTAAGCCCTATCCAGATTTTTAAAAATAATTATTTATTATATGCAATAAAAAAACCATAAGTACTCTGCATACACAAAAGCTCTCTTCCTGTGAATGTTGCTTATACTGTATATTATATGTTTCTTTGCATATTAAGAATTTGGTTACTGTGTTGTTACATTGTTCTGCCAAGATCCTCTGCAACAGCAATTCCAAAGAACCAAAGTTTGTTTATATGTTCTCTTACTACTGAATTAATCTTTGTTAATATATATTTAACTATGTAAAAATAATAATGAGACATAAACATCAATATCCAAGTTAGCATTATCAAGTTTAAAACTTTGCAACTCCGCCTTTAACAGCCATTAATTTGTTGAAATTAGCTTGTGGCAATGTGGTGATAAACTTTATTTGCTCATTCCACTATACTGAGAGGCTTGTGAAAGATATAGAGGCAGGCTAGTTAAGTTCTCCGCCTCTCTCTTTCCTCTGACCTGCTTAAAACCATCATTCAGTAGCAGTTAAAGGTCTTTCCTAAATCTGCAGAGATCCTTTTAGCTGGAGATGCCAAGGGCTGCATCTGCTTACAACGTATACACTTGCAAATAATGTGCCTTGTTCTTTGCATTTAGAAAGACTAAATTGAAAACTACCAAATAACAATGATTTTAAGGGTGATTCAGCAACAGCTAGTACTAAATCATACCATGCCATTGTATCTTCTTTACTTCTTTTCTACCCCTTTGGGTGTCAAGGAATAGGTAAAGGTAAAGGTTGCCCTTCTCGAAAGCCAGTCATATCTAACTCTAGGGTTCAATGCTCATCTCCGTTTGTAGACAAATAGCCAGCACTGTTTCCAGAAATATTGTCAAACTTGACATACAGTTTAGGTTCATACCCCTCCCTTTTTATAGTAATAAGGTTGCAGCCTTGGGTCCTGTACTTAGTTGTGTACATGTCCTAATGATTCATCACAGATTAATTATCATAATGTTTCAAGGAATAATTTATATAGCAAACAAAGCAATACAAGTAGTGAAAAATTGTTTACATCATGAAAATATTCATAAACAACATTAATTAAAAACTCTTGTATGGGTTTTCACAAAAGTTCTTTGTATGTGAGAGATCTGTTTTTCCCAATTAAGCAGTATAAACTATGAATTAGCATGTGTGTGGTGGAATGTTACTTGGCAGATAGATGCCCACTGCTGTCTGGCTGATGGAATTTTTCCCATGTTCCAGGGTCTCAGATAATGTCTCCCTTAAAAAAGCATGCATAATCACTAGTAAAATGAGAGTTTGTATAGTCTACAATGTGCCCATGGTATGACTTGTTACTTTAACATGATTTATACAGTTAGAAATGTATCCCACCAATGTTGCTTGTGACCCCTTACTTAACATTGTCACTAAATCACGGTTTTTGGAAGAAAATATTCTGCTCTGTTATCATACATGAAACCAGACGCTGTGTATTTTCTGTATAATAGAAAAGAAGGGCTTAACAAAGTTTTGCTCAGTTCATTGAAAGTAAAGGAAGCAGGTAGTAGTCTAAATATCTTGTTAGAGAATATTTTGGTTTGTACAAGACAAGGAACTAGGAATAGAACAATTCGTCTTTGCAGCCTTAGTTTGTTTTTCTGGAAACAGTGATGCTGAGACAAAACTGTTGAACAGTGTGACAATCTACCCAAAGCTTGTACAGTATTATGAAAATCCCCTTTGAAATTTTTTCCCAAGAAGTATCAAGTTTGCCTGCAAATATGAGTTTGCAAAATTTGTATAGGGAGACATTTGAATTTGAGAAATCCTCATTGATTGCAAATGAATATACAGGTGAAACTTGGAAAATCAGAATATTGTGCAAATTTTCATTCAGTTCAGTAATGCAACTTAAAAGGTGAAACAAATATATGAGATAGACTCATTACATGCAAAGCGAGATAGTTCAAGTCTTACTTTGCAGGCGTACCCACCCAAATAAAGACTTAGACACTGGTATTGGATTAAAGGCATCAGGCCAATTTTATTAAATAATGCCCTAGTCCGAATTATCACTTTCAATTGGTATATCATCCAATTGTAATTCTTTAAGGCAAGCAGGCCGCAGTAACACTGGTAAGGTTCCACCCAAAGTGCCAATGGAAATTGGCTACATGTATCTATTTGGATCAATTTGTTTGTTGGCACAAACAAATTGTTGACCGGAGTCAATATACTATCTACTGACCCCACCCTATGACGTGTATCCGTTCAAATATCAAGGTGATGCAGGCTGAGAAGCTCCTGCCATCACCCCAATCATGGTTCGCCCTTGACCGGCCAATCCTATTTCCCCTGTACCTATCTACGTGTTTGTTGGCCAGTCAATTGCGAACCTGCCGGATACCTCTGGGTCATAAATCTTTACCTTACCAGTGCTACCCGCCACACGGGGAGGCATCCATGATGACTCACCGCACGCCCCCCCCAGACCGTCAGCTCGGTCGCCAGGCCTGCTTGCACATCCTCCAGGAAGAGGTACATACCTCTAGCCGACAGATGGACCCCATCTCCTGCATATAGATCAAAATCCTGCAAGCCTATTCTCGTATGTCGAATGGCTGTCCCTAAGCCATTATCAACAAGGAACCGGGCAACAGCCCTGTTCACGGACCGCCGAGCGCGGTCCAAGGCACGGAGATCCATGCCTCCTCTGTAGCATTATCTCGGCACGATGTCAGACCATAGCAGCCGTGTGCGCGGCCATAAATGATGTAAGAATGCCAGGTTGCTGCACACCGACATTTTAAAAGAAAGGCCAGTGATCTGTGCGAGATCATTGCTGCCGAGGTGCAGAATCAGGACATCAGGCGGTCCAGCATCCCTGATGGACATCAGGAATGGCAACAGTTCCCGCCATCTCATGCCGTGCATACCATACCATCGCATACGTGCGGATGCACACAGCCCAAGATGGGGTCCCCACTCTGTCGCTGCAGCATACTGTGCTGCCCAGTGCACGTAGCTGTGGCCCACCAGCCATACTGCCACCGGTGTGCGTGGACACACAGGGTCTGTAAAAGAAGGAGAAGAAATTAAGGACACAACTAGTATTCATACGGTGAGGGAACGTACATATAAGGAAAAATGCGTGGACCCCCACCTGCCCATCCGACGTATATCCGCCTCAGAGAACCCAAACGCAGCCGCGGTTGAAGTGGCGCCTATCCTGAAAGAATGGGTGCCATAACGAGCCCCAGGGAGGCCGACACTGTGAAGTGCCATTCCGGTCACCTTCCAGAACTGAAATTTGGTAAAGGGAGACCCATCCTGGTGGCAGAAAAACAGGCCAAGGTGCGTGCCACGCACTGCCAAAAATTCGTGTAGGGCACCAACTGGACAGATGTCGTCAATTGTACAATGTAGCAGTCTGACACCACTGCCTACTCCGTGCTGATCGGCCTTTGAGGAGCGAATCCTCAACTGAGCCCAGTCCTGGTTGAGACAGACATCTTCGAGTTGCAGTGCCCTACGAGACTTGTCCCCTTTTGACAATCGGACCAGCTCACTGATACGGAGAGCTCCAAAGAAAGCTACAGTGGTAACTGCATGAAAAAGGGCCTCCTCATAGCCATCGTAACACCACCTATGCCAACCACGTGCAAGGTGGGTCAGAACACCTATTGAAACGGGGTGACATGTGTCCGGGCGTCGGCCACGTTCACGCGTCCACCCCTCCAATACGTGTCATTTGCGGAAGTCATTCACAGAATCGGGAAAGCCCCGTGCCTTGGCCATAAATGCCAATGCTGAAAGCCTAGTGGCAATGGTGCATGGGGCTAATCCTTGATGGTGGAGGTGGACCATATACTGCAAAATCTGGTCGAATGGTATCGGCCACACTTCGGGCAACTGCCTTTGCCCACAAAAAGTTCTAAATTGGAGGAATGCATGTAGATACGCCTTACGCGTGCGAGGTGCCAAAGACATGCCGATCGCCCGGTTCACCTCTCCTCGCCACATGTCCAGATCTCAGCCGGGAGTGGAGAGGGAAGTTCCTCTGCTTCTGGAGCCAAGGCACGGAACCGGGAGATCTGCAGGCGGGATAAAGCATCAGCAATATCATTATTAATGCCTGGCACATGTCTGGCCCTGAATAGTACATTAAGGCGTAGGGACCTCAAGACAAATTGGCGAACTAAGGCCATGACTCTGGGGGATTTGGATGTCTGGGTGTTGACAATGTGCACCACTGCAGCAATGTCACACCAAATGTGAACCACCGAATTGACCCACCTATCCCCCCATAGCATTAGTGCCCCCAAGATGGGAAAAAACTCTAGGAAAGTAAGATCGCATAGCGATCTGTGCCTTGCCATGCCTGAGGCCATTGACCATAGGCCCACCATCCCTCAAAATAAATCCCATAACCCAGAGACCTGGAGGCATCCAACTGTACTTGGAACTGAGGGCTGACCATAAGCTCTGATCTCCAGAAAGAGACGCCATTAAAGTCCCATAGGAATGTGAGCCAAACTGAAAGGTCTGCCCGTAAACCTCTGGTCAGTCACACACTGTGGTGACGTTTTAAAAGGCCCGCCATGGCGTCACAAAGATGCCTGGCAAAGGCTCTGCCTGGTGTTACTACCCTACAGGCGAAGTTGAGGTGGCCGTGCAGCTCCTGCAACTCTCGGAGAGACACCTTATGCTTGGCAAGCATTGCCAAAATTGCAGCCGAGATCCGAGTCACCTTTTCCATGGGCAACCTGGATGTCTGGGCGACGGTGTCAATTTCAATACCTAAAAAGGTGAGAGTGGTGGCTGGGCCCTCAGTCTTTTCAGGTGCTAGGGGGACTCCAAGTTCCCACATAAGCACCTGAAATGTGGCAAGGAGACGGGCACACATGCCCATGCCATGTCCACCCCCGAACAAAAAGTCGTCGAGGTAGTGGGCTACAGACCGGGACCCTGACCTACAAACAAAAGCCCAGTGGAGGAAGGTGCTAAATCGTTCGAAGGCCGAACATGAAATAGAACAGCCGAAAGGCATGGCCTTGTCCACATAAAAATTGCCACGAAAGCAAAAACCTAAGAGCTCGAAGTCATCAATCGGAATGCCGATTTGATGTCACACTTTGCCAGTAGCGCTCCGGGACCGCACGAGCGTACCATCTATAAGGCCTGGTCAAAGGATGTATACCTGACAGAGCAAAGGTCGTCAGATATAGCGTCATTGACCGAAGAGCCCGCCGGGTAAGAAAGGTGGTGAATTAGGCGAAATTCACCCAGGGACTTCTTAGGGACTAAACCTAGAGGGGATACCTTCAAGTTAGGATATGGTGGGTCGACAAACGGCCCTGCCACCCTCTGTGCCTTAAGTTCCTTAGCTATCTGCTCCGCAGCAATGTCCTCATTACCCCTGAGAGAGAGTAAGTTCAGGGCGTCCTGAGGACCATGAACACCTTTAAAGGGTATGAGGAAGCCAAACTGAAAGCCCTCAAGTAGGTATCTCGCATCATCCTGCCTAGGATAAGCGCGCAGCCATCGTTCCAACACTAGTATATTAATTGGGGAGGGGGCCTTTTGGATGGGTAGCCCCATCAGAGGGAGCTCTGACCGCCCCCTGGACACCCCATCCTCTGTCCCGCGACCCGCCAGCCCACAGGCATGCGGAAGTGGCGTGAGGGCCAGAACAAGAAGGGCACTCGTGCCTGAACCGACACTGGCGTCTGCTGCACACACCGTTGGCGGAGAAGCTCCAGCACAACATGCGGGCTGGAACCCCCTGCCCCGCCGGCTGGTGGGGAGTCTGCGAAGCAGCAGCCGCTGCACAGCATGACCACAGTGGTACCGGTCACCAGGCGCTGGCCACGTGGGGGTCATATACAGCAGCCACAACTGTTAGCAGGGCTCGTCCCACCTCATCTCAGGGTGAAGGGCCACCCTCATCCTAAACTCCTCATCGTAGGCCAACCATGACGGGCCAGGGAAGTCAACTACAGCCCAGTAAATATTGTCCAGGTACTGGACCATTGGAATGGCCAAATCAGGATGAGCCCTCAGGTATACCACCATATAAATAAGATAGGCCGGCAACCAATTGGCCCAAGTGCGAGGTGGCTTACGACGACGGGACAACTCCTTGTCCCTATCGTCCTGCCCCTCCCTTTCCTCCTTGGTTAGCTCACGATTTTAAAGTGAGAAGATATCTACATATTCCCCCCGCCAAATCTTCTCCCTCGTAGCCTGGGATAAGTGGTCACCCAGGGGTAAAGAGTAACCAGCCATAGGTAGTGCCGTCACAGATTGAATTGGGGGTGCGCACAGTGGAGCTTGGAGCACACCTGGGACATTAGGCACACCCGAAGGGGCAGTCACCCCTGACACAACCAGGGAGTAATTGGGTAACAAAGAATTAGCAGGACAGTATGGATTAAACTGTCCTCCCACAGTAACTTGACGTGCCCATGGCCACTGAACCCCCCCAGCCGAATTGGGTAGTGTTACTGGTGTGCTAACTTGACCCATATACTCACTCGGTGCACCCCCCTGGGCTGCCCCCACCGGGGGTTCCGGCCCATGGTGGGCGTCGGAGCTTGTGATGGGAATCGAGCTCTGTGTGCTCCTGCGCCCCTGCCGAGCAGGACCGGTCCCCAGCAGGAATGCCTGTTGCAATGGCCAGACGGGGAGCTGCGAGGCGCCAGCTTGGGCTGGCTTGATGGCCTCAAGCAGCTCGACCCTATCAGCGGCCCGCTGGATAGCCGTGGCCAGCGCGTGGTCCGGATCCGGAGGGTTTGTGAGCGCGCCATTAACAGGTGGCGGAGCAATGCCCATCGATGCCTCCAGCACTGAAATGCGTTCCAGGAAAGCATTGACCGTTTCAGACGCACCTGGATAAGATGGGCCAGATGGCCCACTGAGCAATTGCTGGGGGATAAGGCCAAATGGCGATCCCTGGCTCGCATAGGGCCATGCCCTGTAATCAGGCCCATGAGAGGCCGGAAGCGTGGTGGGGTGGGGACCCGCACCATGCCCAAGTGGGCTGCCATGCCCCGAGGTGGGCAAAGGCGCAGCAGGGGTATGAACCCCGAAGGAGGAGGCCCATGCCGCCTCTGCCCTAGTCCCCAGACTGGGCGGGTATGCAGGGGCCACATTGGTGGTAGTGGGCACTGAAGCCCTACCACCCAATTGCGGGGGTGCCGCCCAAGCCCTCCGGCCCAGCGGCGGCCCCCTGGAGGTCAAGGGGATAGGCAGAGACCTCCCTCTAATGCGCGGCCTGAAGGCCGCAGCCTTGTGCTTGGGTGCCATTGCCACCCAAGCGATCACCTTTTCGGGGGAACAGATTCCTCCGAAAAGCCTTTTAAGAGCAAGAGAGAAGCGGCGGAGCAAACTTCTCCGCTCCGTCGCTTCTAAAATGGCAGCACAGCTGCCTCGTGGCCACCCCTTTTAAAGAGGGGGTGGCCACGCCCCCTGACTACCCGGATGGCTGAGTCTGGGTGGGTGGGGGCCTGCAAAGAGTGCGGCGGCCATTTTGGCACCGTGCTTGCATTGTTATAATATTGATGGTTATGGCTTACAGTTTATGAAAACCCTAACCCTCTAATCTCATGTACTCCATAATCATTACATAATCTAATGTACGCTGTTGGCCATGGTCATCACAATTATAACAAATTAAAGCATGACATATCTCGCTTTGCATGTAGTGAGTCTGTCTCATATATTTGTTTCACCTTTTAAGTGAAACGAATGAACATTTGCATGATATCCTAATTTTCCGAGTTTCACCTGTAGTTGCTCTAAAGTTAGCACATAAGATTTAACCTGCTCAGTTATGAATTATAGTGCAATTTCATCTATGGATTCAAAGACAGGCATCTTTACTGGCATATTAAAATATAATTCCTGTATAAGTTGAAGGTTGAAGTAATAAGAATAAAGGCAACCAGCCTGGATGTTCTATATAGATAATTTAGTGCTGTTAGCTGGTGCTTGTGGGGTACAGCCATTTGATCTTGTTAGATGAAAGGGTTGTTTACATTTAGAAAGATACAGGTTTAGAGAGGAAGGTTATTTGGGTTAAGAGGGATTATTTACCTTTATTTAATATCATACATGTTTTTATGCAGGTAAACATTTGTTTCCCAAAGAGTATATTTAATAACCAGTTTAAATTTTCACTGCTAGAAATTATGGTGTACAATCCCTTCCAAAATGATGCATTCCCTTGTTATAATAACCTGGTACAAAAGTCAATACAAAAGTCATGTTAACTCCTTGTACAGCAACAGTAACTGACTTGTGTACAACATTGCAGTCTTAACTGTTTTTAAATTCTGGAAGGATGCAGCTGAAACACTCCAACCTTCACCCCAGTAGCTGTTTCCGATGCCCCCTGACCTCCCCAGGCGGTGCTGCAAGGCGAAACCTGCAGCTGACAAAGGAGTTTTCCCCGGTGTTTTGTCTTGGAGCAACGCCCGGGGAGGTCGGGGGTGTCGGAAGCAACACGGATCGGCTCCCCTGAACCTCCCAGCGGTGGCAGGGGCAGCGAAGAACTTGAAATGGGTGGAAAAAATTCCATCATGCCGGAGTTTTTTCTCCCATTTTGTGCTCTATGCCACCCCTGCCCCCTCTGGGAGGCTCAGGGGACCCGATCCACACTGTTTCCAGTGCCCCCCCCATGACCTCCCCAAGCAGTGCTGCAAGGCAAAACCTGCAGCTGACAATATCCAATACATGGACCGGATAATGACAAAAGCTAGATAATGACATGACTTGTGGAACCAAGTTTTGTCGTTATCCAGAGTATTACTGTACTTAAAAATCGCAGCTCACTTGTTTGCCCTTTTAGAAATAAAAGCAAATTAATTTCTTGCACAAGTTAATTTGCAGGTACATTGTAAGCACAGGTTAGAACTAAGGAGGAGTAATTGCTTATAATGATGATCAGCATAACTGATGTGATAAATTATGATTAATGAGTAAATTAGCAATGAATATTGTAAATGAGTCTTATGCGAACATTCTCTTAAAGGAAGTGAAGGGCAACCTGTTTTGTCAGATGTACAGTGTAAGATTAATAATTTATAGAATAGTAAGAGAAAATATAAAACCTGGATTATTTATAACGAATTTCTAGAATACTGTATACATCTAACCTGTGATGTGTTCACAGATCTTGTTGATATTCTTGTTTTATACATAAAGAAAGATTGGGTAGCATCTTGGTAGAAAGGAATTACAGTAGACCCTCGCATAACGACATTATTTGGTTCCCCAAGTAGCATTGCTAAGCGATTTTTGTTGTTATGCAGGTTTCTATGGAGTTTCCCCTCATAACGACATTTTGTCCGGATAATGACTGTTATTTTAGCATTGTTGTCTGGACAATGACACTAGAAATGTTGTTATGTGGGGAAACACAAGGTGCATAACGATGTGTTGTTAAGTGAAAATGATGCTATCCGAACGCGTTGTTATGTGAGGGTTGACTGTATAGACTAAAAACAAGCATAAGGGGGAAAAAGATAAAGGAGAGAAACATGGAGAGAGGATAAAGCAGTAAATAGTGAAACTTTTATTACTGTTTAGTTTCATTTCATAGCCATGTTAGTTTTGATTATTTAATTTTGCGGGGTCTGCATTGGTTGCCGGTGTGCCTTCGGGTGCAATTCAAGGTGCTGGTGATTACCTTTAAAGCCCTACATGGTAGTGGACCAGATTACGTAAGAGACCGCGTTACCCCATGGACATCTGCCCATTCCACCAGGGCAGACTGGAGGGGCTCCCTAATGTTTCCATTGGTTAGAGAGGCTCACCTGTCTAGCACTAGAAGGAGGGCCTTTTCGGTATCTGCTCTGGCCCTGTGGAACCTCCTGCCGACTGATCTGCGCCCTCAGGCAGAGCTTCTGACCTTCAGAAAAGGTCTAAAGGCCTGGCTGGCACAGCAGGTGTGGGGTGCTGCCGGTGGGGCAGCCCCCCTGCTGGTTTATATGAAGGCCGTTCAGATTTTTAGTCACAGTTTTTAATTTCTTGTGTTTGGAATGGTATTTTAATGGTTTTTAAATGTTAAATGCTTTTGTGCTTTTATTGTGCAGGGATATTTTTATTGAATGTTTTTATGGTGATTGTGAGCCGCCTAGAGTCACTTCGGCAAGGGGGCAGCAATAGGAATCCAAACAAACAAACAAACAAACAAATGCGTGCGTGCGTGCGTGCGTGCGTATGTACGTACATACATACATACATACATACATACATACATACATACATACATACATCCCATTCACAGAAAAGCCAGAAGTGGCTGTTATGCACAAATGGGATTCCATAAAACCTGGCGCACAAAAGGAGAACACACTGAGTAATAGTGACAGTACTGTCTTCAGTCTCTGTGGTGCATGTGTAATAATCACAGTGCTAAAATCAAACAAATGATCAGAAATAAGAAGCTTGTTTAGATAGCTAGAGGTGGAGCTTCTGTTGTTCGGATCTTGGAGCATGGGCTAAACCTAGGCATCACTTCTTAAACTTAAGGAACTTGTGTTCTGGGTTGAAGTGAATTCCTTATTGTCAATGTAGGAATTGTATGTGGTAGCTTCTGTGATTGGGTGTTCTTCCTCGGCATTGTTTCTTCACACAAAAGGGAGATGTGTTGAATAAATAAAATGAGCAAGGGTAAGAGTCTGTGTGCACATTATATGCTTTTAACAACATCTATTATGCATTTTCCAAGGCAAGAAGACTGAGCTGAGGCCATTCCTCCTCTTCAACAGTGACTGATTTTTTTTAAATGACTAAGTCTGCCATGGCTGAAGTGGCTAAGACGTTGACCTGGAGGTGGAAGGTCAGCAGTTCGATTCCCAAGTAATGCAGGACAGAATGAGCTCCCATCTTTGTCCCAGCTCCTGCCCACCTAGCAGTTTGAAAGCAAGACATTGCAAGTAGATAAATAGGGACCACTTCGGTGGGAAGGTAAACAGTATTCCGTGCACTCCGGTGTCTAGTCATGATGGCCACATGACCATGGAAATCTCTGCAGAAGCAGACAGCGCTGGCTCTTCGGCTTTGAAACAGAGATGAGCACTGAACCCTAGAGTTGGATACTACTGGCTTTCAAGCAAGGGAAACCTTTTTCTTAAGTCTAGTTTGCTTGTTCTATAGGTGTACACTCAGCTTGCTCATGTATTAGATGCAGATTTTAACTGATGTGGTCAGTTTGTACACAAAGAAATATAACACTCAAATTAATTTTCATACACTGCAGAAAAGAAAGTCTCAGGAGAAAGGAAGGGATTGCCAAAGGATTACAAAAGGATTACAAAAGTTTCCAGCAGTAGGCTGCAGTCAATAAGGTTGTGCCCAATGAAACTTGTTAGGAGGACAATCTCTGGCTCCTGACAATACAGCTTCTGGGCACCCAAGTTTATTCTCAAGCTGCCCTCGCACTATGGCCAGGGGGAAAGCCTTCCTGGTTTGCTGCCGCTTTCTGCTACTTAACTAGGAGTGTCAAGAAAGAAAGGACCCTCAAGCCAGGTCTTGTGTGCACCTGCCTTTCCTCCCTTCCTTCTTGGTAGCCTACTCAAGTGATAGCCACTCTCCATCATTCTCCAGGTCTCCACCCAGGTGTTTAAGAACCAGGAACTGGGTTTAGCATTCCAGAACCACACGGCTTCCAAATTGGCTTTTAACAAGAAAAACTTTTAAAATTAAAAGATGAAGGCACAAAACAGGTTGATCAATCTTATATATCTAAGTGCCTAGTATATATATAAGTGCCCAGACTAGTGCCTCATTCTTTCCCCTTGTTTGTTGGTAAATTATTCTCTCCTGCAATCCTCTGCAGTTTGGATCAGACAGTCATTTTGATCCCTCAGCACAGGAAAGACAGATCCTAACCACCATCATGATGTTTCCATCCAAATATTACATCCATAGCCTCCTTGCCTAATCTTACTCTGACCAATGGGAACTTGGAGTGCCAGGGCTGTGAGGTGATACAGCCCACCCGGCGGTTAGTCCCTCCTGGCCCAGATGTCCCCTTTTACTTATCCCCAGCTGTAATAAAGTCTCAAGGCTGGCTCTGGGATGGAAGAAATAAGGAAGGGTCTCTCCCGATCCTTCCAGCTGGCTACAATTTTGAGGCCTCCAAGCTGTTTGGTCTCCACTCTTTAATGGTCCTACATCTTTTAATGTTACCATCACCCCTTGAGTGCCAAGATCTTCACAGCATATATTGATTATCCCATTGTATCATAATGGCAGAATAAATCAACATAAAGTACAGGTGAAACTCAGAAAATCAGAATATTGTGCAAATGTTCATTCATTTCACTTAAAAGATAAAACAAATATATGAGATAGACTCACTACATGCAAAGCAAGAGATGTCATGCCTTAATTCGGTATAATTGTGATGATCATGGCGTACAGCGTACATAAGATTATGTGATGTTTATGGGGTACATGAGATTGGGGGGTTGGGGTTTTCATAAACTGTAAGCCATAAGCATCAATATTATAACAAAGTAAGGCTTGAACTATCTCACTTTGCATGTAATGAGTCTATCTCATATATTTGTTTCACCTTTTAAATTGCATTACTGAACTGAATGAACATTTGCACAATATTCTAATTTTCCGAGTTTCACCTGTAGGCTTGCTTACTAGAAGGTGATTAAGGCCATGTATATTCAACATTTCTATTTTAGGTATATGAACATGGACAAAAAAGGAAATAATATTGAATTTCATAATC
Organism: Bradypodion ventrale; assembly: GCA_035047345.1. Classification (NCBI taxonomy): domain Eukaryota; kingdom Metazoa; phylum Chordata; class Lepidosauria; order Squamata; family Chamaeleonidae; genus Bradypodion; species Bradypodion ventrale. Next base: position 114,499,463 of record JAWDJE010000002.1, on the reverse strand, counting down.
AGAAGCTATGTGATAGGTTTGTAAATTCTGTCTAGGGCCATCTGCATACATTGGCCTTAAATGCTTTGATGACACTGCTGATCACAAGTAGGTTGACCGAGCAAGAGAGACAGGAGCTTCTCTGCATATCACTGGTGATGTTTTACAATAACCTCCCTGCAGTCATCTCCCTGACTTCCTCCAGCTGCCTTTTAGACATGTACTGTTTCAATATCTAGGCCTGGAAAATATGGTGGTTTTGCTTTCTATAATTGGCATTTTGAAAATCCAAATCAATTTCATTTCCACATCAGTTGCTACAGTGATACCTCATACAACGTCCAAACTTGGTTCCACAAGTTTGGAATTTATACGGATTTGGACTTTGTATGAGGCATGCAAAATCCTAGCCTTATACAACATCCAAATCCTTGCCACGATGCCTTGTACAACGTTGTTTCCATAGAGATACATTGTACTGTAACAGCACAGACTTCAGGGCAAAGTCAGGGAAACATACAGGAAACTGACAGAACTTTAAGAAATCATTGTCTAAAGGCTAAATACATTAGAAAAACATGTCAAACAACCCTGATTGTCCAAGAACCTGAAGAATGCTGCAAAAATCCCAGGAATGCTTCTGAAAATTCTGATGAAAAAATTCAAAAAATTCCAAAATCGTGCTCAAAACCACTCCTAAACACTCTTCACCTTGTGCAAAACCCACAAGAGCAATGCACGCATGTGTCCTGCCTTTTATACTGCCCAAGCACAATGCAACCTGGGAAAACCCCAATGCCTCATACAAAGTCTTTGTATGAGACACCTTTTTTTCAAGGAATTAGGTGATGTTGTATGAATTTGATGTTGTATGAAGTGGACTTTGTATGAGGTATTACTGTATCTGGTTTTTAGAAGTGAGCACAAACAAAAATAGCACACACATTTCAGTACACACTTTCCTCATATCTGCATTATTTGTGAATCTTCTCCTTAAACACATTTATTGTTCCATGCTGTTTTTCCTTTTACACTTTTTTTAAAAAAAACCATCACATTGGAAAATTTCAGAACTGCAAATAAAATAAGGGAGTTTTATTCTGGATAACAAGTTTGCTCAGATAGCATGAATCAGGTTGGTTCCCAGTAAATTGTAAACCAAATGAATTGGATGCCCACTCATATATATAATTATACTGCTATTGTACCAGCAGAGTAAGAGACTGAGTGGAAATATAAATAAAGAAAAATACATAATAACATAATTACTAAATGAGTCCTTTTAGATGTGCACCTTTTATTTGTGAGTATCAGGAGACGTCTTTGCAGTACATTGTTATTAGATGTTGAAGTAAACTGCTCCATGACAGTGTGTCCAAATGTTTCAGTTCAGTGTATTATATACACATGACTAGATCCAGCTGTTTGTCTGTATATGGATGAGATGAATGGAAACTAATTTCCTATCTCTTTCTCTAGCTGACAGTCTGCAGAGTTGTCCAATGTTTTTTTTAAAAAAGTCCTGCCAACTAAAGCAGTGAGCTGAGAGACAGAGGGCAATCAATCACTGAAAATTCGGTGGGGACTCCTTATATAAATGAAACATGTTATCTTTCAAAATGTAAACACAAATCTGCATTTTAAGACATCTTAAATTGTCTAGAACTGTTTGCAGAATTCACAAAAATGAAATGTCAGCTGTTCAGCTATGTACCAATCTGCAAGGTAATCTAAGAGAAGAAGAACAGAACATTTTGTGAAATTCATAGCATCCCTAACTTAACTACTACTGTATATCAGGGGGGAAAAACAAAACAAAACACTGCAGCACTTTAAAGACTAACTGCTATATTTTTACTGTGAGCTTTCATGGGATCAAGTCCACTTTTTCAGTGTTGCTGTGTTTTTATTTTTTTATTTTTGTTTTCTGGTATGCCTGTACCAAAGAGTATCACAGCTACTATTCCAAAAAGTTTAACTACTATGGTGATAAACCTCAATACTGAAATGTACAAGGCATCTTAGTTTTGCAATAACCACAGAATACACTCATTTATTTTATACAGGCCATGATTAATTTTAGTGTATTTGCCTGAATCACATGAGAAGTAGGAATCAACTGTGAGGCAGGAAAACCCTTGTCCAAACTAGGAATTTGTTGAGTAGTTCAGGGTATTTCCATAGGGAATACATAGGGATTGGGGAGTAATTCAAAACAATTTGCTCTGAGAGAATTATGGAGTCCAAGGGGAACGTTCGAGGCTAGCTATTCATAGTTGCTCCCAAGTATCCATTCCAGTACTTTGGAACCTGTAATGCTTTTTAGTTTCCAGAAGATCTTTAGGGTTAGTGATAGCAAATTTATGTAAAGCACAAATTACAGAACAATCAATAAACCAAAACTAGTGAGAACACATTATTTTGCCTATTGGGTGGTTGTAAAGAGAGAGAGAAAGCATTATTTTTCCTTCTCCTGGAAGCTTGTTGTGGATTGTGAAGAGCTTGTTGGAGTTCAGACTGGAGGGGATGGGAGTGATATGTTTATCAATCTGCTGTGACCGATTTGATAAACTTTTTTAAAAAGAAAAGAATTAACATCTGCTCAGATCTTGAGGATATAGTTATTAGCATCTGAGGAGGTGTCTAATCTAAAGTATCACCTAGTCGTCATTTTTACTTTTTTAGTTGGACAATGAGGCAACAGTGATGAATGTCTCATTATTTCAAGGGTGGATAACTATTCCTTTGAAAGAGATATTGTTGTGGCCATTTGTGAAGGGCTTTATTGCAGAATTATGTAACAACAACAACAGCAGCAGCAACAACAACATCAAGATGGTTCTGATTTGTGGAAACCCTTTCCAGAGTTTTCATTCTATTTACTAGTATCCTCTTTGGGGCAACATTTCTGAAAGAGTAACTGCCCTTCAACTTCAAATATTTCAATTAGAAATATAGCACCAAGATTACAAGAAATTGCACATCATTTAAGCCTATGCTCATTTAGTTACAGGCTATAGATTAAGGCAGAAACAATATTGACTGCCTTGACAAGTCGCGTAGTCCAGAATGCAACTCAATACTGGTGCGTGTCATTCTGCCCCTGTGTTCATACTGTTTAGCATATACAGTAGAAACTTGGATAAAGTCCAAACTCCGTTCTACAATTTTGGATTCTATGCGATTTTGGACTTTATCTGAATCAAATGGGCGATGCATCGGATAACGTCCAAAAATGGACTTTATCCGAGGTTCCTATACCAAATACCTTGGATAACTTCCATTTTTTTAGCAGTTTTGGACTTTATGCGATGCATCACGTGTGCATGAAAACCGTGACTTTATCTGAATCGGACTTTATCCGAGGTACCACTGTACATGGATTTAAGTCTGGCCAATGGCAGTTCAGGGTTTGATCAGGACATGAAAGAATAATAAGAAGCAACATATAAATCAAAAAATAGCTGGACCATTTGGGTACTTGGAGTTGGATGTTGTGAATACACACATGGCTTTCAGCTCTGCCATCACAGCCAGATGGGCTTGGATTTGTAAATCCGTTTAGAATTAGAGTGGATATGAGTTGCATGCTATGTCATCCTTAAATCTGGATTGATACAAACAAACAACATCTCTAGGGATGTGATGATTGTCCATAGTTTCTCCTCCCCTTGATATTTGTCCTTTTGTCCCTCTGGCCCAGGATTGGATGAACCACACTTTTGTGGATCCAGGAGACGCGCGCGCGCGCGTGTGTGTGTGTGTGTGTGTGTGTGTGTGTGTGTGTGTGTGTGTGTAGGATGGGTCCTTTTGTGACACAGATGATTCCTTCTCTGTCAAGGAGAGGCTTCAGAAAGCATGTTTTTCAAGAAATTTCAGAAGCTGCCCAGTTCTGAGGCTATGGGTGCTCCTCTGCATCCAGTTTAAAAGGTTTACCCTAAACCTCATCAAAATTGGATCTCAGTCAATGGGAACAAATGTATAGGAAACCATCTTGCTTGTGATTTTGCCATATATTGTACAGGATGAGTCACTATACTGTGCAGATTCCCACCTTCTGTGTGACATAATCCTAACATAGCAAAACTTTGATTTCCTATGTACTTTTCCCAGGAAACATTTCTGAGGTTTTGTATAATTCAAGGAAACTTCCATTGAATTTCCTTTCATGAACAATCTCACTATGGGAAAATTTCAGAGGGAGAAGAAAAAACTGATTTCTCTCACTCCCCTCTCCCTTGTCACTTGAACAGCATAGAAAGAATTAAATCCACATCTCTGGGTCTGTTTGCCATTTTTATTGAACTTTACTCATTCATTATCTCACCCAGCTGGATTGTCAACCTGGTCAATTCAGGGGCATATGCTATGTGCTTAATCTACTGGAAGCAAATTCCCTCTCTCTTTGTTTGGCACAATGTATTACAATGGAATTTTCCCACGCTGATATGAAACTGCTTAATGAACTGTTCCAAAGACAGCTTTTTCTTTTGATTTTACACTTCAATATTCAAAAGAGTTTGAAGAGTGTGTGTCAGTTCTCAGTTGGTCTAGTTCTCTTCTTAATTAGAAAAACAGAGCAGTATTGTTAAAATTGTGCATGCCATTGTTTATCATGTTAGGTGACCAGCCCACGAAGCCCTTGTCGCTCCTGGAAGCGGAATTAAAACATGCATGTACGTAAAACACATGTTTTACTTCCGCTTCTGGGAGCGACGAGGGCTTTGTGGGCCAGATGAATTGGTGTCAGTTTGGGCACCCCTGGTGTAATTCTAGGAAATTGAAAGGGAACTCTTCATATTTATTAGCCCATCAGTTGAAGGAGTATACAAGCTTTCAAACTCTCTTAAGACAATGTGAAAGGTAGTTTATTTTAATTACATTCACAAAAGTTATACACTACATATTGCTGATATAAATCCTCTATTTGGATGAACAGTATAGCACAAATAACTAGCTCTACTTCCCATTTATAAATTAAATTATTACAAACTATGAATGTTATGTTCTCATAAGCAAACAGCAAAATGTTTGTTTTGCTGATATCGACATATTTATTAAAGCAAGCACTGAAGGGAAATCTATCAGGAATTAGTGCTGACAGAAAGAAGATTTCTGTTAACTGTATGGTGTAAGTTTCATTTTTTCCTCGTATACCACAACACTAAATAAAAATCAGTTAATGAAAATAAAGGCTTCTTTTCAGCCTAAAGATCAGATCATACAGGGTTTTTAAAAATATTATTTTGAACAGATTTGAATTAATTTATAGACTATGTTACACAAAAGAATAGCTTCAGTTATATCCTCACTGCAGTTCTAGCTATCTCTGGGGTTTTTTTTTAAAAAAATCGTATTTTAAAATCACATTCCCCCACCCCACAAATATTATCAGATAGAGAAGCTAATGCATGTACAATCTAAGTGTCAAAAATTTATATACAGTATTTTAGTATGCAGACACCGAGTTGTGTTACCAGATATAGTATGCTGCAGTAGAGGGGATAGATCTCTTTTTGTGCTTTCAGCAGCTACTAAGTTCCTTGAAGGAATGATAAAATTAGTGTGTTAAATATAGTCTTCAGAGCACATATGTTTTTCAAGTGTGTATATTTTCAGTAGATAGGATCAGTTCAGACGCAGGTCAGGTTCCATAGCTTCTGAAAACATGGTCACCTGGGCTTATTATGAGTCTTTACTAGGAAGGGAAGCTCTCCCAGGTTGATTTGGTTTGATCTGAATTTTCCTATGGCAATTAATTTGCTGTTGTCAATTACATGGATGTTTATCCTCAGTAATTTTTCAGAGCAAGAGGCCGCATTGCAGTTCATCTTCATCCATGCCTCTTTAAAAACAAAAACTGACAAATCATACAGGTCAACACAAATATATGCGGGTTCAGTATCCACAGTTTCAGTTATCTGTGGCTCTATAAATATTCAATAAAAAATACAAGAGAGTCATAATATATGTGTATATATGGAGCATTACTAGAGCAGTCCAATAGAGGCAACTTTTTGGAATGTAGTATTTACAAAGATCAGAGGCAGGCATTCTAGTAGCTCTCATGTAGACCAATGGAGGCATTTGAAATCCCTTTCCTATTTCTATTAATCAGTCTATGACCATGGAACAACAGGTTGTCAATGATGGTTAGGTTCACATTTTTTCATCTGCAGCACATTGCCCAGATCCACTCATTCCTGGACAGGAAGTCCCTGATAACATTGGTCTATGCCAGTGATGGTGAACCTTTAGAGACTGAGTGCCCAAATAGAAGAATGTGGTGAAATCTGTGCTGGGGCAACGGCATGCATGTCAACAGAGAGGGCTGGGAGTGTCCCCTCTGGCACATGTGCCAAAGGTTTGCCACCACTGGTTTATGCATTGGTAATCTTCAGAACCAACTATTGCAATGCTCTCTATGTGGGGCAACTTGTGAGGATGGTACAGAAAATTCAATGTATACAAAATGCAGCATCCTGGCTGATTGGTGCTTTTTGGTTTGAAGGTATCACTCAGACAATTCTGCATTGTTATCCATTGTCTTCCATGCCAGATTCAAGGTCTCAATTATCACTTACACAGCCCTTAACTTAACAGTTTGGAGTCATGCTATCTGAGAGCTCCTCATCCTTATGAATTTTGCCCATTTCACCTAAATGTTTAAACTTAAGGTGCTTAATTTTACCCAATACTATATAGAATTCTCATTATTTCAAAATTCTCATCACGCATCTGCAGTTTGTTTTGCTAATTATTTTTAAAATAAGGGTTCAGGAAAAGTATTTTTAGTGGTATACATGTCTTAGGAGAGCTCCAGAAACCTTTGGAAATTAAGGGAGATAACCCACCAGATTTTAAAAGGCTTCACCTTGACTACTTTTTTCACTTCCTTTAGTCATTTGCCTGAAAATGCATTGGCTTTCTGAATGCTGACTAGTTTTGAACAAGAAAAAGACAGCAGCAGCTGTCCTCAAGGACACATCAACACATACATCTGCATGCCCTAGTTAGATTTCGATGCATTGGTTTATGCCAAATGTCAGAGGGCATATTTAGCCTCAGGGTTAACACAGAAGTTGAGTTAACTCAGCTTCTGGTCATTGGATTTCTTGACAAACAGATCCCTTTAAATTATTAAGCATCTCAGAAGATTCCCTGCTAATAGCTTTCCATGAGTGAATGTAGTTAAGTAGAGAAAAAAATTAAATTACACTCCTTTTGCTCTGAGAGAGGAGAATATGACCTTTCTCTTTCTCAAATACTTATATTGCTGTTCTTCCATAGTGATTAACACATTCATCTGTTTTGTTTTCTATAAATGCCCAAACATTTCCAAGCACAAGTTTGCTTTGTCCTGTTTCTCCAGCTTTCCTCCTGAAAGATTGGTGGACAAATGTATTAAATCGGTGAGACTGTGCTACACTGCTCCGTGTCAGCAATAATGGTGATATCACCAGCAACAGCAAATTGTCTCTGGCAATTTCTGGGGTGCTTGTAGCTTTGTTTCATTGTATACAACCAGTGGTGGGCATCAGCAGGTTCACACCAGTTTGCCAGAATCGGTAGCAGAAATTCTGGCTAGCCCTGCCCATCCAAGTTTTGAAATAAAGTAGCCCTAATTTGGGTGCAACACAGGGCTTTCCCCCCGGCCACAGCCACCATACCATGGCCACAGTGTGGTAGTAAAAATGTTTTGGAATCCACCACTGTATACAAACACTGTGCACCCCAAAAATGATTAATTAATTAATTAATAATTAGCAGCCTTTTGCCACTGATGATCATCACAACTATTGTGCATGTGGAACTGCGCGACAGAATTTCTGCCAATAAATAATTTGAAAGGAGAAAATAGCGATTCATTCTCCGTCATGTAGTCTGTGAATGCATACTCTGGGTTCTACGCCTTCGCAGGAGCCATTTTGGAGCTTCAAAGCTTATTGGATAAAACTTAAATTTAGTGACTGCCCACCATATACACCTGCCTTTGGCACCATTTTGCGCTTTTTCCCTCAGTTCTCTTTTTTCCGCTGCCACAGCAGCATATCTTTACCTATAAAAAGGGGGTTGGGCCGTGAGTGTCTGGCATACGTGGCCACACCTGGCCCAACCATCCTGTACCGAGCCAGCCACACTTACCTTATGTCCCTGCAAGCATTGCTGCAAGGGTCCGAATGCCGAGAGTGGGGCAATTGCCTCACGAACATGAACAACAAAAAAACCTACTCTTCCCAACGTCGTCCGTGCCAATCATGCTGAATGATGCAAACGTGGAGGAAGCAGGACAAGCGGCATATGCATTAAAAAATGGCCGGCCAATGCGAAAACCACTTCCCTCCGGGAGACACTTCATCTCCCAGAAGGAAGTCATCCCCAGCTCACTCTATGTGCCGGCGGGCTAGGCTGCTCACCTTCCGTGCCTCTGTGGCGTGTCCTGTCCTCCATCCCTGCCGGCACCGAGGCCTTCGCCGGTCGTGCGGGTGCACCAAAAGCGGGCAGCCCAGCTGGCAACCGACATGCCCACCCGACCAGCAAAGCCCTCTACCATGGCAGACGGGCACGGCGATTGCCAGCAGGGCCACCTGCTTTTGCCCCCCTCCCCCGCCTGACTGGCGAAGGCCTCGGCGCCAGTGGGGATAGAGGACAGGCCATGCCATGGAGGCATGGAAGGTGAGTGGCCTAGCCTGCAAGGCTGTGCCGGGAAGGCGCAGAGAGCAAACGGCCTAGCCGGCAACAGGTAAGTGGGGTGGAGAACAGGGACTGAGGGGGGGGAAACAGGCCTGGGGACCACACCACCTGTCCTGGTCTGGGAAGAGAAAGGGGGAACGCAAACCCACCCCCTCAGTCCCTGTCCCCCACCCCACTTACCTGTTGCCAATGGGGCTGTTCGTACTCTGCGCCTCCCTGGCGCGGCCTTCTGAGCTGGACCGCTTGTCTTCTGTGCCACCACAGCCCAGCCTGAGGCACATAGAGCGAGCAGCTCAGCGTCTTTGGCGGGGTTGCAGGAAGGAGGGGGGCCTTGCTTGACAGAGGAAGGGAGCACCCTTCCCCTCCAGGCGAGGGCCGTATGCATGCGTGCATGTGTTGTGTTGTGTGTGTGGTTGTGTTGTGTGTGTATTGTGTTGTGTGTGTGTGTTCCCCCCCAAAACCACCCCAACCACCAACACACACAAAAAAACTGCCCGGCAAGGCCAGGCAAAAAATGCTAGTTTGTAATATGATCTCAAATAATTCTTCCTTTTTAGAATCCAATTCAGAATCCAGCTTGATTATCAAGAAGGTGAATGCCTTTGTTGCACCACTTTGGATATCACCTTACTTTATTTCACTGATGCCAAGTACTGAAATAACTGAAATTGCACCTGTCATAATGAAATGCTTTGAAAAGTTGGTGCGGAACCGTATTATGGCTTGTTTACCAGTTGGACTTGACCCTTATCAATTTGCATATAAGCGAAAGAGATCCACAGAGGATGCTGTGGCTACAGCCTTACATGCTGTTCTGACCCATTTGGAGAAACAAGGGACTTATGCGAGACTGTTATTTGTAGATTTTAGTTCTGCATTTAATATTATTCTTCCGCATAGACTGGTGGCCAAATTATTAGATCTGGGGCTGCTGCCATGCTTATGCATGTGGATACTAGATTTTCTATCAGATCGTTCCCAATGGGTCAGGATGGGCTCTCATGTCTCAGCGGATCTCAGTATAAGTACGGGGACGCCGCAGGGGTGTATGCTGAGCCCGCTTCTTTACACGCTTTATACATATGATTGTGTTCCCAGTTACCCCAGCAATAAGATCCTCAAGTTTGCAGATGACACAACAGTGGTTGGTCTGATTACTGCTGGGGAGGGGGAGTCGGCTTACAGGAAAGAGGTTGAGATGCTGATGGAGTGGTGTAGGGAAAACAGTTTATTCCTCAATGGACAAAAGAGATCATTGTGGACTTTTTAGAAAATGCAAATTGAACTTCCAGCCACTTATTATTGAAGGGAATTGTGTGGAACAGGTCTCGGTGTTTCGATTTCTGGGAATGGAGCTGAGAGATGATCTGACATGGGGAGCAAACACCAAAGATCTGATGAAGAGAGCACAGCAGAGGTTATATTTCTTGAGAATCCTCAGGAAGAACAACCTTTCAAAGGACCTGCTGTTGGCATTCTAACACTGTACCATAGAGAGTGTGTTAACCTATGGTCTGTGTGCATGGTTTGGGCGTTGTACAGCTAGGGAAAGAACAATGCTGTCCAGCGTCGTAAAGACTGCGGAGGGGATAATCGGGCATACTCTTCCCACTCTAGATCACATCTATGCCACCAGGTGTTATAAGAAAGCTGTAGAGATTGTGCAAGATAGTACGCACCCCGGAAACGATCTCTTTCAGCTTCTGCCTTCTAGAAGAAGGTATAGGGCTATAAAAACCAGGACCAGCCGCTTGAGAAATAGTTTCTACCCAAAAGCAGTTCTGGCTTTGAATGCAGTGAAGTGCAGTCTATGAAGGAGCTTCTTCGTATAGTTTTTAGAGTTTTTAGAGCCTTAGAGTTTTAGAGCTTTTTAGGGGTTAAATGTGTATATGTGGGATGGGAATACGTTGATAATTTTATATAGTTGTATTTTGTTTAGATTTTGTTGAGTTGATAAGTGTTTTTTCCACCAATCTCGTTCTGTGCAGGACAATAACAATAAAGATTTATCTATCTATCTAAATGTTTCTACATTCCTTTTCTTGCGTTACAGTTTCTAGTTTACCTTGTTTCATATATCTCTTGTTGCACGTTACAATTGTATGAGTGATGCAACATTAAATTTTCATTTTACTTCTGTGCATATATGCCACTAGACATCCTTTGGGGATTTTCCTTTGATCTTCCCCAATAGCTGATTGAGTGCTTTCTGAGAATCTCATCTTCCAGCACTATTTCTTGTTTAATTTTGGAATATCTAATTATAGGGTTTTCTTGATAAGGAAATATCAGCAGAGATTTACCATTGTCACTTTCTGCCCAGTACAAACAAAATTAGCTTGTGTGTCACCATCATTGCCTTCTCTACCAGTGTCATATTCAGCTAACACCAATGTCATCACCATTGGAACTACCCAATCTTTTCTGCTGATCCAGGTATTGCCTTACTTTCTTCTGCCTTTTCTCTCTTTTTGCCTTCTGCATTTCGTGCACTCCGGTGTCTAGTCATGCCTGCCACAAGTCCATGGAAACATCTGTAGATGCAGACAGCGCTGGCTCTTTGGCTGTAAACAGAGATGAGCATTGAACTCTAGAGTCAGATAAGACTGGCTTTTGAGCAAGGGTGAACTAATGTCTGATGCCTTCCTCCTCTCCAACTGGACCAGGAATAGCCGATTCCAGGGTAGCAGCAACTTACACTGTCGCAACCTGGTTGTGGGGCTTCATCTCTGTATCAAATTAACTCCTTTTATGCTGCCAACATTGCTGGTTCTGCTTTGTCATGGTACTCCTGGTTGCAGCCTCCTCCTGTGCTGCCTTCATCACAAGGCTGTCAGAGTTAAATCTTACATGAGAAATCAGCATAAGGGGAAAACATGCTTCTGTATCAAAGTCCAGAGGGCAGCGCAGATGATACCATAATCAAAAATTTAAAATACAGTACTCTGATATGCAATTCAGTCATATAACAGAATCATGGATGGAATCTCACAACACAGAGTCGGGGTGGGGTGGAGCATGATTATTACCTGGGTGGGTTTGCCTCTGAATGTTAGGATCTTCACACCCTTCATTATTGACTATTCTGTTGAAGTAATGGCTCATAATGACAGATGCTCAGAGGCAATCTGATTAACATTCTGTTGTTTCCTTCTACAACAGTAAGTAAGATTTATCTAGGTGTAGATAAGGAATAATAGAGAAAATGGAGACAATTCCCACATGGTATCTAAGAAATTGTGCTAATGATTTTGTGGGAAGTTGCTGAAGACATTTGGCCAGTCGGGAAATGCTGGAGGAGGGAAAGGGAAAAGGCAGAAAACCTGCAGAAGGTTGTAGGACCCCGAAACATCTAGATTCAGAGCCTTCTTGTATACACCCTACTTTATGCATTCCCTCACATCTCTTTCTCTGCTCCCATCTGATGGGACTTCTGCTTTCAGGTGATGATGGAGGGTGGAGTGCTAAAGGGGGCATTTCAGTAGATCTGATGGAGTAATCCTTCACTTCATATCTCCCTTTGGTATAGACTTTTGCAATGCCTTCTGTTAACTGGCATGTGAACAAAAGCAGGAGCCCAGAAGATCTAGTGTCCAAGGCAAACTGAAGAAATGTGTCTGTTTTCCTCCTAGTTTCCTTTGTTTGTTGCACTGAAATGATTACTTGATTTAATGATTTAAATGATTAAGTGAAAACTTTAAAATTATCTTTTCCTATATTCCATTAATTAAAAATACAATTTTTAAAAATAAAACTGATATAAGTGCTATATACTGTTTCTTTGTTTATGAGTGTGTATGATTTTCTGAATAACTCCTAATGGACTTAATTTGGGTTTGTCAAGAAAATTTATTTTCATGATTTTATTTTAAAAATATTATTAAGCAGTTTATTGTATGCAAAAGCCAAATAAAATCAGAACGCAATATGTAAAGTACAATACCTTAATAATTAAGATATTCCTCTTCTTCTTCCGTGTTTAGGTCAGACATGAAACTGCCAAAATGGAGTCACCTTTGTGTGAGTTCATTCTGCAGTTCCCTTTGTCTGACCAAGTGTGAGAAAGATTAGCCAGCCACACAAGGTTGCTATTACCAGGGTGCGCCAGATTATGGTTGAAAAATACCACAATCTACAAGGAGATTAATATAGAAATATGGGCAAAGCAAAGACAGGTTTCAAAAGGATCCTGTGTTGGCAATGCCCACTTGTATCTCCTTTCTTCTCCTTTTTATACCTTTTTACACTGTCTTTTTATTACATTAAGTCATGCCACCTTTTGCGGTTGCATTGACCCTGTTAGGTGATCTTGAGTCACCTGCTGTGGTCAACATGAGTCATCCCTGCAGTTAACTTGAGTCATCTTTTGCGGCTAACTTTTTTTTCTGTCCGGTCACCATGACACCACCACAAACCACACCCTTACTAACAAGTTGACACCTTTGCATAATTTTGACTTTATGTTTAATTAAAATGGCTGCATATATAATAATAAAATAAAATGTAACTATACAAATGAAAATCTATTTTCCTTCACAGGTTTTTCTTGTACTTGGGCACACATGTAATTTTCTGGATACTAAACTTTAACATTGAAGTCTTACTAAAATTGCTAAAAGTCTGGTTTACATATTTCAAAAGTGTTCCACAACTAGTTTGACATCTGAGGAAGCTATAATATATTCTGATCTCGCAGGCATGCAAATTGGTACATGAATGTGTGCTGGGAGCCAGGCATGCATGTACAGTAAGTTTCCAGGCGCCGGGCAGGAAAGGGGTCACTGCGCATGCTTGGCCATCATAGGCAGCGGCACGCATGCGCAGTAACCCCTGTGCACATGTGCAGTAACCGCTTCAGCCAGGAAAGGTTACTGCACATGCGTGCAGGGGTTGCTGAGTTACTGCACATGCGCAGTAACACAATAACCCCTGCGCACATACACATTAACCACTTTCCTGGCCGGTCAAATTACGAGATGACGGTGGGAAGGAGGGGGGAGGAGCGCTAGATTACGGGATTTCCTGGCCAATCCAGGATACTTGACAGGTATGGCTGTCCATAGCCTTCTGGTTCATGAGTTTATAAATTGACCAGATGTAATGGCCTCTGTGTGAATATCATGGATTCCCAACTAAAAGCCTCCTTTGTAAGAATATTTCAGAATGTTCGGTTTACCTAATTTGCAGTTTCTTTTAAATCTCTGCTTTAAGGATTAAACACTATTTTTAGATGGCGGGAAAAGATTTTCATGTTAGTACTGTTGACAGCTTGACACATTCTGTTGGCTATTCCTTGCTTAGATTTATTTTGCTCTTTTCTCTTTTTAGCACCACCAAAGTTTACAAGAACACCCGTTGATCAGACGGGGGTCTCTGGGGGAGTTGCTTCTTTCATCTGCCAAGCTACGGGAGACCCAAGACCTAAAATTGTCTGGAACAAAAAGGGCAAGAAAGTCAGCAATCAGAGATTTGAGGTATTAGGTCCATTGTTCTGTTCCTCTGAAAAAATTTCTTTAATATCATTTGATTATTCCCCATTGCTTCTGAATAATGATCATTTTAAAACTGATGCATTGATGCTCATAATAGGTTATCACAATAATTAAAAAGCAATTAATGCATGTTGATTTTTTTTTTTAAAAAAAAGACATTCATTTCTGTTTATAATGCTTATCCATACAGATCACAGACTAGGCTGCAATTGTTTGATGCCCCTATTCTGCATTATGTTCCATCACTCTATAGTGATTGTGCTGCATACTAGTGATTTCTAGGGCAAAAAAAAACCAGGAAAAAATATGCATAGTTTTCAAATACTGCCAAAGATCTACACTTTGTCCAGTGTCTGACTCTAGGGGATGGCGCTCATCTTTGTTTACAGCCAAACAGCCAGCACTGTCTGCATCTGTAGATATTTCCCTGTTCATGTGACTGGCATGACTAGATGCTGGAGCGCACAGAACACTGTTACAGAACCTTCCCACCAAAGCGGTATCAATTTATCTGCTTGCAATTTCTTCCTTTTGAACTGCTGGGTTGGCAGGAGCTGGAACAAATGGCATACATTCGCTCCATTGCACAATACTCGGGTCTCAAACTGCTGACCTGCCAACCTTTCAGTCATCGAGCTCAGTGTCTTAACCACTAAGCCACTGTGGCCTTCTACATGTTGTAAAGGTTGCCCTTGCTCAAAAGCCAGTCTCCGACTCTTGGGTTCAGTGCTCATCTCTGTTTACAGCCAAAGAGCCAACGCTGTCTGAATCTGCAGATGTTTCCATGGACATGTGGCAGGCATGTCTCAACACAGGAGTGCACAGAACCCTGTTTACCTTCCCACCGAACTGGTCCCTATTTATCTACTTGCAATTTCTTGCTTTCGAACTGCTAGGTTGTCAGGAGCTGGGACAGAGACAGAAGCTCACTCTGTCATACAGTAACCAGGAATCAAACTCTGACCTTCCAGTCAGTGAGTTCAGCATCTTAGCCACTTGAGCCACCACAGTCCCAAGGCTGCAAATGAGTCACATATGTGATTTTAGGGTACATTGTCATTAAATTGAACAATTAAGCTTCCATGCAGAAGGAAGAGGAAAGAAGATAGGGAAAAATGTTTCTGGGCTCTATTTTGATGAACGGCTTGCAGATGAATATAGTAGAAATAATATCATCAGAATATTAATGATAGTTGGATAATATGGAATCAGCCCAATCCCACATTTGTATCCATGTATTTTTCTTTGCCTGCTACTCAGTGCACTGAGGCCCTTTGCTGTTGATGTCCCTGTACTGTTGTCATCCCTCTGCTACACAGAAAGCTGCACTGTAGGAGCCCAAGGTTACAATCTAGTAGTAAGTCACAACTAGAGTAGACCCATTAAACCATTGGTGATTTAGTGAGTCAACTTGTCCATACATTCCAGTGATTCAATCGGCCTGTTCTAGTTGTGTCATAATACTGGATTTCTAGCCTTTGTTTTTTGCATTATTAAGTCATTTGCTGTTTTGAAGTTGTTGTGAGAAAGGAAACACAGGCAATATTATGAACAAAACTATTAAGAAGACATAAATTGGGAAATGGTAGCCGGATGGTCTGTGGACAAGTGGAGGGTGTTTCATCTCAATTTTTAAGGAAGTACCCTACCTCTAAGCCATGAACCAGCTATGATTGGTATTACATGGTAGGTTGGATAATTTCAGTTCTTACTCAGTGTAAGAATGAATGAAGGGTGGAAAAGTGGAGAGTATGTTGATACAGTTCTGTCCTGTGCTTTCCACTCCTTTTGTGTCATAAATGACCAAGGACAACATTTTCTACAAAATTTATACATGTTTTTCTAGAACCATTTCCTTTGTTGTATCAGGTTTCCTTAAAGATCATAGATCTAAATCATGGATTTTGATTTTAAGGCTTGATTCCCACCCCCTCCTAATAAAGTACCAGAAGATCTATGCTTCATTTCATCTGAAATGTTTCTTCTCTTAAGACACTTCCTGAAGAAGAAACTTCCTTACTCATAAATTGACTCTAAATGTAAAGGTAAAGGTTTCCCCTGCTCGAAAGCCAGTCGTATCCGACTCTAGGGTGCAGTGCTCATCTCTGTTTCTAAGCCGAAGAGCCAGCGCTGTCTGCTTCTGCAGACGTTTCCGTGGTCATGTGGCAGGCATGACTAGACACCGGAGCGCATGGAACGCTGTTACCTTCCCACCGAAGTGGTCCCTATTTATCTACTTGCAATTTCTTGCTTTCGAACTGCTGACTCTAGCTGGTTTAATTTGACTTTATAGAGATTTATTTCATATTCTTATTCTTTTTCTCACAACCCTTCCCAGAAAATGCATACTCTTTGAAATGTACTACTCTCATTTTTAGTACAAAGTAACCTGTTTGATTTGGTACAATAGTATTGCAATTGTCCATATGATGCCATGGTTTGCTACTGTTGTAATATCGTTAATGTTATAATTGCTACTTGGTTTTCATTATCTTTGTTATTAATCATTGTTATTAATACTGACTCAGGATTAATTACCTATCATGTAGACATGGTTAGATAGATTGAATAGACTTTGCAATAGAAGGGAGTGGCAGATTTAGTGGGCAAAGGTTGAAAGTCTGTCGAAGGAAGGAAGGAAGGAAGGGAAGTGTGTAATTGTGCTCCGGGAGAGCTGATGGACAGGTTTTTGTCTAATTCCTACTCATACCACTGATATGATTCTGACCACAAATAGCAGTTCTTACTCAAAGGGGAGAAACCAGATATATGTCAAAGACCAGCCACACAAATTCAGATAACAAGGTTGTATTGAGACCTAGGCAGTGACAGGAGACTTGAATTTTAACCTCTAATCTTAAATTTCATTAGGCCAGAACCCCCAAACATGAATTCCCCAGAAGTAACATTCCCTGAAGAAGATACCTTTGAAGATTCCTCCTTATACGCTAGTGGCCTCATATTAAATAGTGCCCCTTTCCCCAGCACAGGGAACATTGACGTTTAGAGCTAATGAGAAGTGATGGTGTGCTCTACTCAGGGCCAGAAGACATAACTTTTGAGGCTCACCATTGTTCAGGAGGAAGGTAGCTCTTGTGAAAGATAGGCAGTCTCAAGAAGAATGAATGGCCTCTGTTAAGTTCCAACTTTTGCTGCAATAAGTCAGCTTTGTCCTGCTCACCTTCTTGAGCTTCCCTCAGACCTATGCACTGCTATTTATGGTCAAGAGAGCAACTCACAGTAGTTCATTTCAGGGCTTCTAAAGAGTTTGATTTGGAGCTGGAGCATTTACTGAAACAGCAAGGTAACATCTGGATAAATTCTGGAGAATCACAAGAGATAAGACAGGGACAGTGAAGACCAGATCACTTTGGTAGGAACATATTTATTGACGTCTGTTAACTCAGCAACATACAGAAGCCAAATGAAACTGGTTGGCTTGGATTTGCTCCTGCTGAAATGTTTTCTGTGTTTCAACGTTCCTTCGTTTATATGATAGTGCCAGACAGAAAAGTCTGTGCATTAATAGCCCTCACAGTATACTGTACAAGTTTAGTTTATGAGAAACCTAGGTGCACAGAACAGTTTGTCCTTTAGAGTATTTTCTCACTGCTGTGTTTTTAGGCATTACCTCTAGAGAAGAAGAATAAAAGGGCACTGTAGATAAAGTTTTCCTTTCTTGCCTCATAGAACATAGAAGATCTATGTATGGCAAGAGGCTTTATTTCATTCTATCTTCTGTTGGATCATCAACCAGTGGACTGCATTTGGTGTATATCCCAACATGCATCCACCAGAGCATAATGCCTCTCTGTGTAGGTTTCAGTCAATTGTGCAACCCCATCTGCTTTCGCTGGAGAGCATTTCAGATGCCATGTGTATTCATAGTCCATTTTTCATGCAGTACCTTAAGCTATGAAAGAGCAATCTTTTTCTTCCAGTTCACAACCATACTTCCCATTGTAAGAATCTGTACTACAGCAACGATTTACTTTTGCAGTATAAGAGGGTTTTTTTTGGAGTAGACAATTATGGGTTTGCATAATTAAGATTTTACATAATTCAAGGCAGAATCTTATTTTTCTACTGCTGCACTATTCTTCAAATTATGTAAAGGAAGTGCTGCTTGAATTGGGATGCATATCTGATTTTTTTTAAAAAAATAGTTCACATACTAATGTAAATAATTTTACACATACTATAGAAAAGAAATCTTTTCAATCTGTTTCCAAAACAGAAAAGAAAAGATGAAGAACAAAGGTAGGGGTGCAGAATTAAATCTAAGAAAAATTAATGGCATTGCCCCCCCACCCCAATAAAACAGCTGCTTTCATTGTATGAACATTGGTACAATTTCTTTCCATTTCTCAAGACATTGGGTTCTCTTGGATTTTAAGTGTAGGTGTGGAAATAATAAAAAGTGTATAGTGATCAAGAAGTATTTGATCTAAAAGGGTGGAGGAATGGGGGTGGTATTGTTTAATTTCTCTAAAATCTAAACTGTTTTTACTCTACTAATCTAATGTCTGTTTTGCACTTATGAGAGTGAAGACATAAAACAAACCTTTACACCACTCTTTAAAAAAGAACTCAAAAGTCTTGCAAATATGGATAAATGGTTTTAAAGTACTGAAAACATTTTGTTGAGCCAGTAGGGTTGAGATCCAACCTTTGTAAAATATATAATCTATCATGTTGCTTGGTGTCACAACAAGAAACCTAGATTTCAACAAATATTTTTTGGGAGCTTGGCATATATTTTCCTTATTCATCAGGACATTTCTGTAGACAGAAATGGAATTTGGAGCCGTTACATGGAAAGGAGAGGTCTGATTGTCCTTGAAAAAAGGGTTCTTTGAGCCAGGATGCTCACATTGTTTGTGTGTCACACCATTTTACCACCCTGTATCCATAATAAGTGAGAATGCATAAAGATACCATTATTATTTTTTGCTCCAGGCATGGAATATCATATGTTTTTAGAAGGCTGGGGATCTGCTGGTGTCACAGTGCCCCTGCAGCACAAACAGATTTCCTGGGTGTGATGGTTGAGTGTCTTCAAAGGTTGCAGTTTTTCTAACTTCAAGCTGCCAGCTGGCCCAAAATGTGTGGCACAGCATAATTTGGATTTAATGGTTTGTGCTGGCCGGGAAACAACCAATTCAGTCATTGTGAATGTAAACATTGTCATCATGGCTCGATGATCATTACCTTCTCATAGCATTATGTTGGGTATTATGTCCCTGTCAAAGTAATTGACAATTATATTGGCCTGCCGCTAAAAAAAGGGTCAGCTGAGCTTCATAACTCTGCCATAATACTTTCAATAAATTGTGCGCTTAAGCCCTCTCAAAAGAATTGCTTCTAGGGTAAAAATACACAAATTCCTAAATTTTAAATGCTCTCCTCTTTGGTGGCCAATTCCTGTCAATATCAAAGAGACAGAACAGTGATCATTAAAATAGTTATGCTTTTTCAACTTTATAACTATCAGGATTAGCTAAGAGGTAGGGATTTGTAACAACACCTGTGACAGCTGTTGTTTCCTTCAATAGGTAATAGAATTTGATGATGGATCTGGATCTGTTCTCAGAATACAGCCACTACGGACTCCACGAGATGAAGCTATTTATGAATGTGTTGCTTCCAACAGTGTTGGAGAAATAAGTGTGTCCACGAGACTTACGGTATTACGTGGTAAGTTGTGTTTTTTGAGTTTTGCACAGTCAGAAGTCTGGTGTGTGTTTGGCTGTTCTCACGTGGAAATACCTCCTGTTTGGAATTGTGCCAAAATAAATTTGTTGTTCTTGATGCAGCTAGGATTGAAATGTCTTTTGAAACACTCTCTATTCATCTTCCTTATATTGTTCCTCTCTCACAATTAATAGAGCTAACTATAGCTGCACAATAGTTTTTGTTCATGCTGCCCCATGAAACTTATAACTGTAGAACTGGAGTGTGGGTAAGCATCCAATTTGGTATAGTATAGCAGACAGCATGCTCTTGTTCTGACCTTATGTTTGGGGAGATTGGGAGAACGGGGGGTTTGAGTTACAATTTTTAAAGAATAAAACTGCTTTAGTTATAGGGAACCCAAAACAACCCTGGATTTTACAGCAAATCAAATAAATTGAAAAGTCTGATCTTGCTTATCTTGAAGGAGAATGGTCACTCACTTTTTTATTTTGAAATAATCCAGGCTGCATTGGCTGAAATATCAATCCTCACAGAAGGCCCTTCAAATGAGAAGAAGAAGAGATTTATGGCACTGAGCATGCATAGTACAGGCTTGACAGCAAGAGCTTTGCAAAATAATACATTATATACATTTCTGAGTAGTGGAGAGTTATAGTGCAATTAAAGGTCACAGAAACTGTCAAAGGCTTGATTTTCTTTAAAATAGGCCAAAAAAAGATATTTGATTTAAAGAAAGTAATGGAGTGACAGTCTTCTAGAAAGGTGGACATTTTGCCATGTATCTTTGGGGAATTAGCATACAATTTTATAAGGCATGTTCAAAGTACAGTATTTCCCTTTACCTTAGAAAAAGAGATAGCATTTGTGAAAATCAGGTCTATGTCTGGGGTAATCTAAACTTCTTGCCATGTCAATCAGGACCCACTTAGCTCATTCTCAGCTAACCCCTTCCTGGAGAAACAGGCATATCAAAATCATGCTTACAACGGAATTCTGTGTCTGGTTGTAATAATGAAAACACCAAAAAAAATTGTTGAAATTTATAGGTATTGGAAATGTTTTTAAAATATTAATTAAAAAGGAATATAAAAGAAATGTTCAGAAGCTTACTTGTTTAAACTAGCTTGGTTAAGAACATGTTGAAAATAGCTCTGGTGCTTCTCTGAGAAAAGGTTAACTGATAGGAAAAGGAGTCAGGTTCTGGAATTTTACCCTTTGAGAATGGTAGTGAGCACAAGAGGGTATCCTGTAATCCATCTTGACTGCTGACATTGGTATCATCATTATTCAGGCTTCTCATTGCTATGTAAAACCTGGCATCCTTTTCCTGGCTGGCAACGTTGGTATGAAATTATGCAGCAACATTGGGTTATTTCCTGGCATTTTGAGTCATG
Organism: Bradypodion ventrale; assembly: GCA_035047345.1. Lineage (NCBI taxonomy): Eukaryota > Metazoa > Chordata > Lepidosauria > Squamata > Chamaeleonidae > Bradypodion > Bradypodion ventrale. The sequence continues at coordinate 114,478,207 of JAWDJE010000002.1, read as the reverse complement.
GATTGGGAAGTACAATATCCCATATTCATAAACCGGAGGTTTTTAAAGTATTGAATTTTTAAATGATGGCTGTAAAATAAATGTAATCTGGAGAGAAGCAGTATTTGGTTTATGAACTGCTGCTTATAGAACTAAGATTGCTGTCTTCCGCATAACTGTCTTGCATCTGTAGTTGTGTTAAGCTATGCTCACAAAAAGGCAAATGTAAGAATGCAAGAATACATAAAAGGGCTATACTTAAATATCAGGAAAGAAACTGAAGTTTGGAAGCACAGCCAAAGAAATTGAAAATAAGGTTTGGCCAAAAACACACAATGGTTTTATGCATATATTGGATTTTCAGAGTGCTGTTTTTGCTCTCTGACAGATAGTTATAACAAAAGTGAAGCAAGCAGTTTGACACTGACCTTGCCAAACTATGAGATTATAATTCATTTACTTTAGTAAATGCAGGGATGGAGGAATCACAATATGGGATCAAAATTGCTGGGAGAAACATCAACAATCTGAGATATGCAGACGACACCACCCTAATGGCAGAAAGTGAGGAAGACCTAAAGAATCTCTTGATCGGTTTGAAGGAAGAGAGTGCAAAAGCTGGCTTGAGACTCAATATCAAGAAAACCAAGATAATGGCAACAGGCCCGATCAGTTCCTGGAAAATAGACGGGGAAGAAGTAGAAGCAGTGACAGATTTTACTTTCTTAGGATCTAAGATCACTGCAGATGGAGATTGCAGCCATGAAATAAAGAGGCGGCTGATTCTAGGGAGACAAGCCATGAGAAACCTGGGGAACATAGTGAAAAGCAGAGACATCACCTTGAAAACAAAAATTAGAATAGTCAAAGCAATGGTATTCCCAGTGGTAATGTACGGATGTGAGAGCTGGACAATTAGGAAAGCTGAACGCAGAAGAATAGATGCCTTTGAAATGTGGTGTTGGAGGAGAGTTTTGAGGGTACCTTGGACAGCGAGGAGAACAAATAGGTCAATCTTAGAAGAAATCAACACTGACTGCTCATTGGAAGGTCAAATAGTAAAGATGAGGCTAAAGTACTTTGGGCATCAAATGAGAAGGGAGGATTCACTTGAGAAGGCCATGATGTTGGGAAAGGTGGAGGGCAAAAGAAGAAGGGGGAGGCCAAGGATGAGATGGATAGATGGTATTGTAGACACAATGGGCACAGAACTGGGAGGACTGAGGGGGATGGTGGAGGACAGGGGTGCCTGGAGAACGATGGTCCATAGGGTCGCAAAGGGTCGGAATCGACTGTGCGACTGAACAACAACAAAGTGAACATGAGCAAACCTTCTTTCAGCAATAGGAAAGCTTGTCATATTGTTTTGATTCTTTGCATTTCTTCAGCAATTATATCTGGTGAAACTGATTTTAAAGTCAAATTTAGTGTTCTGAACATATATGAATTCTATTTCATCCATCCTAAATGACACTTAGATGAACCCACCAATGAGAATTTCCTTCAAGATAGCTGCTTCTGTGCAATTAGTCTTATGCAGCTTTTAGGGATAAGGTTTACTTCTCCATCACTTGTATGTCCTTCTGACATTACATTTCTAAACCAAGTCAAAAACCAAAGAACTTTTTGTACATGGAGTGTAACTTTATTCATCAGTTTGAAAGGTTGATATTTTGATGTCACCTTTCTCCCCTTTTCCTTTAGGAACCATGGACAAAGTCGGATTACTATTGTAATGTAAGATTTGGTGGCAGATTCCTTCAAATTACAAAGTCTATGTAGAAATTATCTATTGCATTCCAAGTTGCTCTGCTCAGGCTAAGAGATGGTGTTTACACTGCCTTTGTAACTTGCACTAATTCATTTCCCAAAGATATGTCATTTTTGTTCTATGGGTTCATTTTTGTTCAAGGAAATTTGACTAGTTTTGGCTAGAGCAGTGGTGTTCAACGTAGGGCCCATCACCCACAGGGAGACTTCAATTCCCAGAAGCCTAAGTCAGTACATTGGCTGATCAGTGCTTTGGGTAATTGACTCAGGCTTCTGGGCATTGAAGTCCAAAAACCAAAGGTTGGGAAACACTGGTCTAGAGATTTATCCATTGGTAGTTGCAATGGTAGACTACTTTATGAGCATCTTACATATTTAAAAATCCCTACTGGCCTTGCTACAAGTTGGAAGAAACTTGATAACACAAAGTAACAATAGCAACAGAAATAAAATTGTATCACATTTCAACTTTAAATAGAAAGGTTACTTGTTTTCAGACATCCAGTAATCAGAAACATATATAGCAAATTCTGCCCTCCTTTCTGGAGAGGTACCCTGCAGCTGTATTCTTTGGGGCTGATGACATAGAAAATGGACCACCAGATCCAGGGACCATGGAGCCAACTAGGAGCTTGTCCAGACTCTTTGCTTAGTTGGATTGCTTTTGGTGCATCAACATAGGTTTTGACTTAGAGCAATTCATCCCATCATTCTTTAGACCTGACCCACTTCTTGTTCTCATAGTGTTATGGCTACACTGTAGGTTTTGTGTGCAAGATTTGGAATGTTCCTAATTCTTCTATCATGTAGTCCATGTAAATGGTTAAGTAAACACCCAAATATAGTTGTAGGTGGTAAAAGCACTGTGATGTGTTTGCTGGGTTGTGGCATTGAAAGGGACAATAGAGAAACACCCCCAAATTTTCATCTATTGTACTATTTAATTTTTAATGCATGATGCTCTAAAATAAACAAGATAAATTGGCAGTAGGTAGATAGATGCATTGTTGGTTTGCTATGTCTCTTACTTTAACAAAACAAGGAAAGCCATTGGGGACTGCTGAATGGTGGCAGTGGGAAAGGGGATGTGTGTTATTAATCAAAAAGAGGACAAATTGGAGCTATCCAAAGACTTGAAGTCTAAAACCTGGACTTTTCTTGCAGGATTAAAAACATCAGCTGGTGTGACCAGAGGGATCGTCCAAGTGAGAGATAAAATAGATCACACTAAAGACAAGACTGTTCCAAATTAGGCATTTCCCTTCATTACAAAGATTCTGCATTCCCTTATAAATGCATTATGACCATTATATGCAGATAGTGTTAAGAGCTTGCATTCACACACACACAAAAGACTGCGAGTGGAACATTGGAGAGGAACAACTCTCCTCCTTCTCCCTCTCACACATACACTTATATGCATGCACATGTACTGTGAGACCTGTCATGTTTCTTAGCTGCTGTCATCAAAGGCAACCTCACTTGTTTCTGGTTTTTTAAAAAATAAATATAAAGGAAATATTTCATAAAATTAGAAATATATTGTAATTAGTATTTTAGAGTTGGGCACATTTGGAATGAAGTGGGTACTGCTGTAGTACTCACATCACTAGTAGTAGTACTTCTTGGGATACAAGATCACTGAGATGGTGACTGCAGCCATGAAATAAAAAGACGCTTACTTCATGGCAGGCAAGCCATGATAAACCTAGGCAGCATAATAAATAGTAGAGACATCACCTTCCAACAAAAGTCTGCATAGTTAAAGCAATGGTATTTCCAGTAGTGGTGTATGGCTGAGAGCTGGACCATAAGGATGGCTGAGAGCAGAAGAATAGATGCCTTTGAGCTGTGGTGTTGGAGGAGACATTAGAGAGTCCCCTGGACTGCAAAGAGATCAAATCAGTCAATCCTGAAGGAAATCAATTTTGACAGCTTCTTGGAAGGACAAATACTATAACTGAAGCTCAAGTACTTTGGCCACCAAATGAGAAGAAAGGACTCATTGGAGAAAGCCCTGATGCTAGAAAAGATCAAAGGCAAAAGGAGAAGGGGGCAGCAGAGGATGAGATGGCTAGATGGCATCATTGACGCAGTCAGTGTAGATCTGGGTGGACTACAGAGGATGGCACATGACAGGGGCCTGATGTGCGGTGGTCCATGGGGTCTTAAAGTTTTGGACTCGACTGTGCGACTGAACAACAAAAAGGGTACTGCTGCAAGATGGCTGTTGGAAGAAGGTAGCTAAAAATGGTATTTGCGGTTTGTAGTGTTTTGACTGTCAGATTCTCACCACCTGGGTTGGCTCCCCTGCCCCGCCCCACCCTACTTAGATCACAAATATTCACAAAACATTCATGGACTGTTCAGAATTGGGTATAGTCAGTACTAGTTGTAACAAGTAATTTTTCTTGTAGTACATTATTAATGTCTCATATCCGTGAAAAGCTTTCCCCCAAATGACACAGTCATCTCCCATTGATAAGTACAATAGGGAATTGCCACTGTTTTGTTTTGTTCTTTTTTTTGTTAATATGGAGTGGTTACTAGTGAACACAAGTCTGAGAATGTGAATGATAAGTAGATTTATTTAATGCTAGAAATAGACAGATAGATAAATCTTTATTGTCATTGTCCTGCACAGAACAACGAGCTTGGGGGAAAAAACACTTATCAACCCAACAAAACCTAAACAAAATACAACTATACAAAATTATCAACATACTCCCACCCCACATATACACATTTATCCCCTAAAAAGCTCTAAAACTCTAAGGCTCTAAAAACTCTAAAACTCTAAAAACTATATACAAAAGTTTCCTCATAAACTGCATTGCACTGCGTTCAAAGCCAGAACCACTTTTGGGTACAAACTATTTCTCAAGCAGCTGGTCCTGGTCTTTATGACCCTATACCTTCTTCTAGATGGCAGAAGCTGAAAGAGATCATTTCCGGGGTGCGTACTATCTTGCGCAATCTCTACAGCTTTCTTAAAACACCTGGTGGCATAGATGTGATCTAGAGTGGGAAGAGTATGCCCGATTATCCCCTCCACAGTCTTTACGACCCTGGACAGCATTGTTCTTTGCAGGCGCACCCCCCAATAAAGGACTCAGACACTGGTAAAAGTGGATAACGGCATTGGGCCACATTTATTGATTCATGCCCTAGTCCGAATTATAAATTTCTATTGGTATTCAACCAATTATAATTCTTAAGGCAAGCAGGCCGAAGTAACACTGGTAAGGTTCCACCCAAAATTGCCAACGGCAATTGGTTACAATGTATCCATTTGTATCAATTTGTTTGTTGACAACAAACAAATTGTTGACCGTAGTCAATAATCTAACTACTGACCCCACCCTCTGATGTGTATCCGTAAAATAACGGGGTGATGCATGCTGCCTAGCTCGTGCCATCACCCCATTGCCTGGTTCATCGTTGACCGGACAACGTTAACCAACTTGTGCCTGTCTAGTGTTGTCCAGTCAATTGTGAACCTGCCAGATACCTGTGGGTCATAAATGTTTACCTTACCAGTGCTACCCGCCACACGGGGAGGCTTCAATAAAGGCTCACCCCCCCCCAGACCGTCAGCTCGGTCAACAGGCCTGCTTGCCAATCTCCCAACAAGAGGTCCATACCTCCCGGCGACAAATGGACCCCATCCCCTGTGTAAAGCTCATAATTTTGGAGACTGATGGTGGGGTGTTGTATGACGCGCCCCCAACCCTTGTCCATAAAGAACCGGGCAATAGCCCTGTTCACCGAGCGCCGAGCCCGATCAAGGGCCTGGAGGTTAAACCCTCCCCTGTAAGCGTGCCGCGGTATCATGTCCGACCAAAGTAGGGTTGTGGCAGGCCACACATAATGCAAGTAGGCCAGGTCACCGCAAATCGCATGCTTCAGCGATAGGCCCGTGACCTGTCCCAAATCATTACCCCCGAGGTGTATAATCAGGACATCAGGCGGGTCAGCATCCCTGATGGAGAAAAGGAATGGCAACAGTTCCCGCCATAACATTCCGCGCTTACCGTACCACCTGAGACTTGCGGACGCACCCAGTCCCAGTCGGGGTCCCCACTCTGTCGCCGCAGCAAACTGCGCTGCCCTGTGCACATAGCTGTGGCCCACCAGCCATACTGTCACCGGTGTAAGACGACACCCAGGGTCTGTCAAGGAAAAAAGGAAACAGGGCAGTGACTTAACTGGTACTCACTGTTGAAGAGGGCGAACATACAACTGAAAACATTGTGATCCCCACCGTCCCATGTTGCATATTTCAGCCCCAGAGTACCCAAACGCCGCTGCGGTGGAAGCCGCCCCTATCCTGAATGAATGGGTGCCGTAACGAGCCCCAGGGAGGCCAACACTGGCTAGTGCCTTACCGGTCACCTTCCAAAATTGAAATTTAGTAAGGGGAGACCCATCTTGGTGTCAGAAAAACGGGCCAGGGTGCGTACCACGTAGTGCAAGGAACTCCTGTAGGGCACCAACCGGACAGATGTCAGCCATGGAACATCGTAGCAGTCTTACACCACTGCCTACACCGTGCTGATCAACCTTAGAGGAGCGTATCCTCAGCTGAGCCCAATCATTGGAAACATAGACATCTTCGAGTTCCAGTGCCCTACGACTCGCATCCGCCTTAGACAGTAGCACCAGCTCACTGATGCGGAGCGCCCCAAAAAAGGCCACCGTAGTAGCCGCGTGAAACAAGGTTGCCTCATACCTGTCAAAACACAGGTCATGCCAACCCCCTGCAAGGTGGGTAAGTACCCCTGGAGAAATAGGGTGGCGGTCGTCCGGGCTGCGCCCACGTTCCCGCACCCACCCTTCCAAAACATGTCGTATGCGAAAATCATTTGGGCTGTCAGCAAAACCACCCACCTTGGCCATGAATGCCAGCGCTGACAGCCTGGATGCTATGGTGCGGGGGGCTAAGCCCTGGGCATGTAAGTAAACCATAAATTGGAGGATGTGAGCTACTGGGATGGGCCAACTTTCAGGCAGCCGTGATTGGGCACAAAAGGCCCTGAATGAACTGAATGCATGGTTATACGCCTTACGCATGCGGGGGGCAAGCGACATGCCGATCGCCCGGTTCACCTCTCCTTGCCAAGCGTCCATATCTTGTCCGGGAGCGGCGAGGGAAATTCCTCTGCGTACGGGGCCAAGGCACGGAACCGGGGGATCTGCAGGCGGGACAAAGCGTCAGCAATATCGTTATTAATACCTGGAACATGTCTGGCCCTAAAAAGCACATTGAGGCGTAGGCTGCGCAAGACAAACTGGCGAACCAGTTCCATAACCCTGGGAGATTTTGATGTCTGTGAGTTGACAATGTGGACAACTGCCGCATTGTCACACCAGAAATGGACGAACGAATTGGCCCACTCCTCGCCCCATAGCATCAAAGCTCCCAGAATGGGGAAAAATTCCAGGTACGTGAGATCACGCAAACGATCCGTGCCCCACCAGGCTGGCGGCCATCTGCCGTAGGCCCACTTCCCTTCGAAGTAAATCCCATAACCCAGGGACCCTGATGCATCCGACTGAACCTGAAAACGAGGGGAAACCAAAAGGTCGGACCTCCAAAAGGACACCCCGTTGAATTCCCCCAGGAACTGAAGCAAGATGAGCATATCAGCCCTCATGCCCATGTTCAGTCGGACCCTGTGGTGGGGCCTGGCCAAGCCAGTCATGGCGTCGCACAAGCGTTGAGCAAATGCTCTGCCAGGTGCGACGACCCTGCAAGCGAAATTGAGGTGACCATGTAACACCTGGAGCTCCCGAAGGGACACCTTGCGTTTTGCCAGCAAGTCCAAAATGAGGGCAACGATCCGTGAAACCTTATCAACAGGTAACCTGGATGCTTGCACAACCGTGTCAATCTCAACCCCCAGGAATGTGAGCTTGGTTGAAGGGCCCTTGGTCTTTTCGGGCGCTAAAGGGACACCGAGTTCCTTCATTAGCGTCTGAAATGTATTTAGGAGACGCGTGCACGTGTCCCAGCCCCGTTCACCCCCGAATAAAAAATCGTCGAGGTAGTGGGCTACAGACCGGGACCCTGACCGGCGAACAAAGGCCCACTGCAGGAAGGTGCTGAAGCGCTCAAATGCCGAGCATGAAATGGAGCAGCCAAAAGGCATGGCTTTGTCAAAATAAAATTCACCCCGGAACTTGAAACCCAGCAACTCAAAGTCGCCCGGGTGCACTGGCAGGAGACGGAACGCTGACTTAATGTCGCACTTAGCCAGTAGTGCACCCGGGCCACATGAGCGCACCATGCGCAGGGCCTGGTCAAAATATGTATACCTGACCGAACAAAGGTCGTCAGGGATAGCATCGTTGACCGAACGGCCAGCCGGGTAAGACAAGTGGTGTATCAAACGGAACTCCCCCGGTGACTTCTTGGGCACTAACCCCAACGGGGAAACCTTGAGATTGGGAAATGTTGGGAAAGGGAAAGGGCCAGCGACCCTGCCAGCAGCAACCTCCTTAGCAATGCTCATGGCAGCCACCTCCTCCCTTCCCCTGAGTGATAACAGGTTGGGTGCATCTTGAGGAGACCTGACCCCTGTGAAAGGAATGTGAAACCCCTGCTGGAAACCCTCAAGCAGGTAAGCTGCGACTGCCCTCCTCGGGTACATCGTGAGCCAACGCTCCAACATGTCCACATTAATTGGGGAGGGGGCCTTTTGCTTGACCAGCTCCCTCCGCGGCAGTTCTGCCCGCTCCCTGTCCACCTCTACCTCTGCCCCGCAGTCCGCCTGCCCTAGGACATGCGGAGGCGGCATGGGAGCCAGCACAAGAGGGACACTCGTGCCTGTATCGGCACTGCTTCCTGTTGCACGCACCATTGGCCGAGAAGCTCCAACACAGCAGGCGGGCTGGAACCCCCTGCCCCGCCACCTGGCAGGGTGCCTGGGCTGGAGCAGCTCGCTGGACCGCATGTCCACAATGGTACCTCTCCCCTGGCGCCGGGCGCGTGGGGGTCATGTACAGAAGCCACAGCTTCTGGCAGGGCTCATCCCACCTCATCTCTGGGTGTAGGGGCACTCTCATACGGAATTCCTCGTCGTAAGCCAACCACGACGGGCCAGGGAAATCAACCATCGCCCGATATATGTTGTCCAAATACTGGACCATCGGAATTGCCAGGTCAGGCCGGGCCCTGAGGTACACCGCCATGTATATAAGGTACGTGGGTAACCAGTTGGCCCACGTGCGTGGTGGCTTACGTCGACGAGACTGCTCCTTGTCCTTCTCGTCCTGCCCCTCCCTCTCCTCTTTGGTGGGTTCTCTATTCAAGAGGGAGAAAATGTCCACATACTCCCCCCGCCAGATCTTTTCTTTGGTGGCCTGGGCCAGGTGATCCCCGAGGGGCAATGAATAACCTGCTGTCGGCAAGGCCGACACCGGAACATTGACAGTGCTGGGCACCATGAAAGGAGCCTGGACCAGCCCCGCCACCCCCAGTAAGTTCCCTGGAGGACAGGGTACCCCGCCCCAAGAGGGGCCTTGGAGTGTTGGAGCCGTTCCCTGATGTGCCGGCGGCGGCTGACCCGCCGTCCCAGCCAGGCGAGGCCACGGCCACTGTAAACTTCCCCCCATTGTGGGTTGTGGTGTGGGTGCACTTGCTTGGACCGTATACTAACAAGTTGCACCCCCATGGGCCGCCCCCACCGGGGGTTCCGGCCCACTGCGGGCGTCGGAGCTCGCGACCGCAACCGAGCTCATAGATGGGGCCTGACCACTACCTGCTGGCGGCATCTGCTGCGTGGGGAGCTGCGAGGCCGCGGCTGGCGCCGACCTACTTGCCTCAGGCAGCTCAACCCTTTCGGCCGCCTGCCGAGGACCGGCAGGCGCTGAGTTGACCCGTAAACCAAAAGGTGCCCCGGATGGATTAACTACCCCTAAAGATGCCTCCAGGGCTGCTACGCGGGCCAGTAGGGCATCAATGTTTACATAGCCCCCAACGCTGATGGGGGGCAAAGGGCCGGCCGGCCCACCGGTCGCTGGCGCCGGGCCAGGTCTCTGGACCCCGGGGCCCGAATATGGCCATGCCCCAACCACCGGCCCCGGAGGGGCCGGGGGCATGCCCTGCCAGGGAAGGGAACCCAGCCAACCCCATTGGTTAAAGCCCACCGCTGGAAGCTGCATGCCAAGGCCCGAAGGCCCAGCTTGGCTCTGCGCCAGGCCCGGGCCGGCGGCCGCGAATTGCGGGCCGGGGGCCGCATCCCCTGCAGGGCTGGTCTGAGGCTGCCCAGCCTCGGGCCAGGGAGCAATCGACCCCATCCCACCGGTCCCGGTGGGCGCCCCCGGAAAGGGGGCCTGCTGAGGGGGCGCAGTCACGGTCCTCCGACCCGGCTGGCGCCTCCTTTAAGTGCGAACCGCGTTCGCCATCGCCTTCTTTTTGGAAGGCATTGCTGGAAATCTTTGGGAAGCCGAAGAAAAGAAGCGAAGAAGAAACCGCTGCCCAAAAGAGGCTTCCAAGCTAAAGGAAGTGCGACGGAGCGATTGGGGAAAAACTTCTCCTCTCCGTCGCTTCGCAAAATGGCAGCGCGGCTGCCTCGTGGCCACCCCTTTTAAAGGGTGCTGGCCACGCCCCCTAACTACCCGGATGTCCAAGTCCGGTGGGGGGGCCCCACAAAGAGCGTGGCGGCCATTTTGGCGCCGCGCTTGCATTCCCTAGCTGTACAACTCCCAAACCATACACACAGACCATAGGTTAACACACTCTCTATGGTACAGTGGTAGAATGCCAACAGCAGGTCCTTTGAAAGATTGTTCTTCCTGAGGATTCTCAAGAAGTATAATCTCTGCTGTGTTCTCTTCATCAGATCTTTGGTGTTTGCTCCACATGTTAGATCACCCCTCAGCTCCATTCCCAGAAAGCGAAACACCGAGACCTGTTCCACACAATTCCCTTCAATAATAAGTGGCTGGCTGTTCAATTTGCATTTTCTAAAGTCCACAATGATCTCTTTTGTCTTTTTTACATTGAGGAATAAATTCTTTTCCCTACACCACTCCGTCAGCATCTCAACCTACTTCCTGTAAGCCGACTCCCCCTCCCCAGCAGTATCAGACCAACCACCATTGTGTCGTCTGCAAACTTGATGATCTTATTGCTGGGGTAACTGGGAACACAGTCATATGTGTAAAGTGTGTACAGAAGTGGGCTCAGCACACACCCCTGTGGCGTCCCCATACTTATACTGAGATCCACAGAGACATGAGAGCCCATCCTGACCCATTGGGAACAATCTGATAGAAAATCTAGTATCCATCTGCATAAGCATGGCGGAAGCCCCAGATCTAATAATTTGGGCACCAGTCTATGTAGAAGAATAGTATTAAATGCAAAACTAAAATCTACAAATAACAGTCTTGCATAAATCCCTTGTTTCTCCAAATGGGTCAGAACAGCATGTAGGGCCGTAGCCACAGCATCCTCTGTGGATCTCTTTCTCTTATATGCAAATTGACAAGGGTCAAGTCCAACTGGTAAACAAGCCATAATACGGTTCCGCACCAACTTTTCAAAGCATTTCATTATGACAGGTATAAGCGCCACAGGGCGGAAGTCATTCAGACTATCTATGTTAGGTTTTTTAGGCAGAGGTATAATAGTAAAGGATTTAAGACAAGGTGGGACTGGTTTTGGCCAAAGACCAATTAAAAATCTTCATAAAGGTTTCTGCCAGCTGTTTTGAGCAGTCTCTCAGTGCCTTTTGACTCTGCATGTGCTCTTAAGCAGAGCTGCTGCTGAGGAGAGCCAAACAAAGGAAGTGAGTACTGGTAAGTTTTGCAGTTGGAGTAGAGCTGCTTTAGAGGCCTCCACTAATTTAAATTGATAATTTAAACTGCTGAGAGCCACCTCTGTTCAAACAGAGGAAGCAGTTTGAAGCTTCCAGAAGCAGGGGGGCAGAGCCACACCAGGCCCTTCCCTGAACTGTGACTCATAGGAGCGGAGCCACACTAGCCTTTAAAAGCTCTAAGCTCTTTCAGGGTCAGCCCTTTTGACTCTGCATGTGCTCTTAAGCAGAGCTGCTGCTGAGGAGAGCCAAACAAAGGAAGTGAGCACTGGTAAGTTTTGCAGTTGGAGTAGAGCTGCTTTAGAGGCCTCCACTAATTTAAATTGATAATTTAAACTGCTGAGAGCCACCTCTGTTCAAACAGAGGAAGCAGTTTGAAGCTTCCAGAAGCAGGGGGCAGAGCCACACCAGGCCCTTCCCTGAACTGTGACTCATAGGGGCGGAGCCACACTAGCCTTTAAAAGCTCTAAGCTCTTTCAGGGTCAGCCCTTTTGACTCTGCATGTGCTCTTAAGCAGAGCTGCTGCTGAGGAGAGCCAAACAAAGGAAGTGAGCACTGGTAAGTTTTGCAGTTGGAGTAGAGCTGCTTTAGAGGCCTCCACTAATTTAAATTGATAATTTAAACTGCTGAGAGCCACCTCTGTTCAAACAGAGGAAGCAGTTTGAAGCTTCCAGAAGCAGGGGGGCAGAGCCACACCAGGCCCTTCCCTGAACTGTGACTCATAGGGGCGGAGCCACACTAGCCTTTAAAAGCTCTAAGCTCTTTCAGGGTCAGCCCTTTTGACTCTGCATGTGCTCTTAAGCAGAGCTGCTGCTGAGGAGAGCCAAACAAAGGAAGTGAGCACTGGTAAGTTTTGCAGTTGGAGTAGAGCTGCTTTAGAGGCCTCCACTAATTTAAATTGATAATTTAAACTGCTGAGAGCCACCTCTGTTCAAACAGAGGAAGCAGTTTGAAGCTTCCAGAAGCAGGGGGCAGAGCCACACCAGGCCCTTCCCTGAACTGTGACTCATAGGAGCGGAGCCACACTAGCCTTTAAAAGCTCTAAGCTCTTTCAGGGTCAGCCCTTTTGACTCTGCATGTGCTCTTAAGCAGAGCTGCTGCTGAGGAGAGCCAAACAAAGGAAGTGAGCACTGGTAAGTTTTGCAGTTGGAGTAGAGCTGCTTAAGAGGCCTCCACTAATTTAAATTGATAATTTAAACTGCTGAGAGCCACCTCTGTTCAAACAGAGGAAGCAGTTTGAAGCTTCCAGAAGCAGGGGGGCAGAGCCACACCAGGCCCTTCCCTGAACTGTGACTCATAGGAGCGGAGCCACACTAGCCTTTAAAAGCTCTAAGCTCTTTCAGGGTCAGCCCTTTTGACTCTGCATGTGCTCTTAAGCAGAGCTGCTGCTGAGGAGAGCCAAACAAAGGAAGTGAGCACTGGTAAGTTTTGCAGTTGGAGTAGAGCTGCTTTAGAGGCCCGCGCGCCTAACGGCGCGCGAGATTGCAATCTAGTAACAAAGGAAGAATATAGTCTTACTAGGTAGAAAGGTAGTAAACGTGTACATTTTTGAGGCCCGGAATACTGCACTTGTTAAAATGGATTCTGAGGGAACAGTTGTAGTTACCTGCAATACTTGTGCCATGTTTGTGTTCTTGCCAAAGCATATGGAGAACTACACTTGCAGCAAGTGCAAGCTGGTTGCACTACTAGAAGAGAAGGTCCAGCAGCTAGAGGCCCGCATATCTAACCATCAACAAATTAAGGAGCTTGAGCTGTTCTTGGACAGAGCGGAACAGACTATGCTGGACAAAGTAGAGACAGGGCACAGTTCTGAGGGAGAAGGCCCTTCACTAACTCAGGAGGGAGATGTTTGGAGGAATGTGACTCAAAGGAGGAAAAGAGTAGGGGATCACTCTGAGAGTCTGAAATTACAGAATAAATTTGAGGCTCTTTCCCTCATCACACCTGATGAGGAACACACAGAGGAACAACTGGTTCCACCTGATGATCTCTCCTTCATCACACTTGATGAAATCCAGGATGATAAACTACAGGAACAAACTGAGTTTCTCTCCCTTAATATGGTTGATGAGGTGCATGTAGATGAACAGATTGCAGGAGAGAGGCTCCTTGTACTAGGCGATTCAATAATTAGAAATACAGAGAAATGGACTTGTGATGCACATGATAACCATATGGTGACTTGCCTGCCAGGTGCAAAAGTTGCAGACATCACAAGAAATCTAGATAGATTGTTAGAGAGAACTGGGAACCAGCCAGTTGTCATGGTACACGTTGGTACCAATGATGTTGGGAAGGCCAAGCGGTCTGTCCTGGAAGCCAAATTCAGGTTGTTAGGAAGAAGATTGAAGTCCCGGACTTCCAAGGTAGCAGTTTCAGAAGTGCTGCCTGTCCCTCGCGCAGGACCTACCAGGCAGGCAGAGCTCAGAAGCCTCAATGCGTGGATGAGGCGGTGGTGTCGAGAGGAGGGTTTCAGATTTGTCAGGAACTGGAGAACATTTTGGGACAAGCCAAATCTGTTCAGGAGGGATGGGTTGCATTTGAACCATGATGGGACCAGATTGCTGGCACTCAACATTAAAAAGGCTGCAGAGCAGCTTTTAAACTGATAACTGGGGGAAAGCCGACAGGAGCTGGGCAGCATCCGGTTCAGAAAAGTGTGTACTTGAGTAGTGAGGAGGATGCAAAATTTACTGAGCAGAGCGAGGAGCTAGTCACTAGCATTATAGCAGAAGGATGCAAGAGGCAGTCTAACAATGCAACTGGACTCAAAAGACTGTATCAGGAAAGCCTATATAAATGCTTGTATACAAATGCCAGAAGCCTCTGGAACAAAATAGGGGAGCTGGAATACTTAGCAATAGATAAGAATATTGATATTATTGGTATCACTGAAACCTGGTGGACGGATGATAACCAATGGGATACAGTTATCCCAGGCTACAAACTGTACAGGAAGGATAGGAAGGGGCAAATGGGAGGTGGTGTGGCCTTGTATGTCAAAGAAGTGATAAAATCGTATGAATTGGAATATCTAGGTGATTTGGAGTCACCATTAGAAGCTCTGTGGGTAAGAGTACCAGGCCACAAGGATGGTCTAACAGTAGGCATATACTATCTGCCTCCGACCCAAACTCTTGAGGGAGACTGGCAGTTGGAGAATGTTGTAAAGGAGGCATCCAAGAAGGGAAGCCTGGTTATAATGGGGGACTTCAATTACCCTCACATAGACTGGGTGAACTGTTGTTCAGCACATGATAAAGAGATAAAGTTCCTAGATATGCTAAATGATTGTTCCCTGGGACAGATGGTTGAAGACCCAACTAGAGGTACAAGAATCCTTGACTTGATCCTGAGTAATACCCAGGATCTGGTGCAAGATGTTAATGTGACTGATCCAATAGGGAACAGTGACCACAACTCAATTATGTTTAACTTGATCATAGACCGCAAGTCACTGATAAAATCTAACACAGAGACCTTAAATTTTCAAAAAGGAAATTTCGCAAAGTTGAGGAAACTAGTAAAAAAAGAAGCTGAAAGGGAAAATTGAGAGAGTCCAAACACTCCAAGAGGCATGGAGGCTGTTTACAAAAACAATAACAGAGGCTCAATTGGAATGCATACCCAAAAGGAAAAAGGGCACTGCCAGCTCCAAGAGGACTCCAATGTGGCTTACAGGAGCTGTTCGGGAAGTGATCAAGAGCAAGAGAAGCTCATTTAGAAGATGGAAGGCTTGTCCGAATGAGGACAGCAGGCAAAAACATAAATTCTGGCAGAACAAATGCAAGGCAACAATCAGGAAAGCAAAGCAAGACTTTGAGGAGCGTATAGCTAAAAATACTCAGAGAAATAACAAAGACTTCTTTAAGTACATTAGAAGTAAGAACCCAACTAGGAAGGCCATTGGACCATTAGATGACAATGGAAGGCAAGGGGTTATTAAAGAGGAAACAGAGATTGCAGAGAGACTCAATGAATTCTTTGCTTCAGTATTCACTGAAGAAGACAGAGGCCACATGCCCAAAACAGAGCCTATCTTCGTAGGGAGGGAAACCGAAGAATTAAGCCAGATAGAAATAACCAGGGAGGAGGTCCTTGCATGTCTTGTTAAACTAAACACTAACAAAT